>CAUZXS010001707.1:0-152844 GCA_963585895.1 Sepioteuthis lessoniana | reverse complement strand
TATTTTGTGCAATAAAATCAGGAAGAAAGGGGTTATTAGAGGAGAGGAATTAAGGTATATATTACTTATAGAATATAGTTATTGTATATAAGTAATATTGTATGAAGTAATACATTACTATTTATTTTACCAAAGAAATGCTTTTAAAATCAGGAGAGAATGAATTGTTAGTAGTCAGAAATAAAGACATATATTGCTAAAGAATATAATTATTACATATATTAAGTAAATACATTGCTTGTGATTTTACTGTAGAAATGCTTTCAAAATCAGGAGTTCATGGATTGTCAGTAATCAAAATGTTAGGCAAATATTACTGAGAAAGTAGAGCTATTATATATATATCGTATAAAGTAAATGTATGGTTAGTGAATTTACAATAAAAAAGAATAGGAAATTATTTTACTATAAAAAAGCATTATAAATAAGTTTTCTGAAGAATTGTATTGAGAATCAGAAAGAACTTGGGTATTACAGATTTAGAATTAGTGCATGCATTAATTATAGAACACAGTTTGTTGGTTGATGTTTTATATATATATAACAATGCTGATTGCATTTCACATAGCACTAACAATCTTGAGAAAGGTATGAATCCTATTATTCTCCCTCCAACTATGGGTAAATAGTTGGACAGACTGGATCTTCAATGTTGGTTAGACAACCAGTCTAAGAGAAGGAAAATTGATTTGAAATCTGTTAAACTCTACTTGAAAATTGACCTTGAGTCACATCCTGCCAGCGTGGAGGAGCTGTAAATACTCGCTGCTGGCTTGAATTCAACTTTCCTTCTAGATTAGTTACCTAACTAAAGCTAAAGAAGTCAGTATGCCATACTATTTACCCATGATTGAAAGGAATTTATGGCTTTCCCAAAGGCATACAATATATATACAACAAAGATCTATGTATGATATCACCATTTTGTATGTCCACTAAAATTTTTGTCCTTTTTTTTTCACGAACACAATAGAATTTTCCCCCTCCATTTTGGTAACTGAATGTGATCCTTCCTGTGTGGGCAGTGACAAAAGTTGTCCCCTTCTCCATTATCATTCACCCTTAAAGAGTATGCCTGAGGGCATCAGATTATAAATCAGACCTGTATCCTTTTTGGACTTGGAACCAGATGCTACCTGAGGAGAAGACTCAGGGCCTGTTGATGTGGGTAATGGAAATAACATATCTTTTCAATAATTCTCCACTCAGCTACAGGTAAATAATAGGGTGGACTGGGTTCTTTAAATTTGATATGGCAACCAATCTAGGAGAAGGAAAAGTCTGAATTCAAACATGTTAAACTTCATTTAAAAATTGACCTTATGTCTCATCCTGTTCATGGTAGAGTGATTGGGTGAATACAGACTGAGCTCTTTAACCTTGCAATGGCAACCAGTCTTGGGGAAGAAAAACTCTGAATTCAAACCTGTTAAACTCCACTTAAGAATTGACCTTGTGCCACATCCTGCTCATGGTGGAGGGTTTGGGCAAATATGTATCTTTTCATCTTTATTCTACATCAGTCTCATGATTATTATTACATTTTCATCTACATTTTATGACGTAAATCTGACAACTAAGGGGAGGGTAATAAATTTCATTCTCCCATCTAATTTCATCCTGTTTTTTAATAAATATGATACCTGTAAACCCAAAATCATTGGGTTTCTGTTGTAACAGAAATCCATGGTGATATTGGTGCTTCTATTTAGGAAGGATTCCAGGATTTTAGTTATCAGTTTTAAAAATGACCTCAGTGTGATGCAGATCCCACAAAATTAACATTCAGTTGCAAATTGTGCACATATATATATATATATATATATATATATATATATATATATACCTGTGATGTAATGGTTATCGTCATAGGAAATGGACACGGCGACACGAGTTCAAATCCTGGACGAGACTGATTGCATTTCACATAGCACTAATACCCTTGGGAAAGGTATGATTCCAATTATTCTCCCTCCAGCTATGGGTAAATAGTAGGACAGACTAGGTTCTTCAGCCTTCTTAAGGCAACTAGTCTAGGAGAAGGAAAACTGAATTCAAACCTGTTAAACTCCGCTTAAAAATTGACCTTGTGTCATATCCTGCCCGAGCGGAGGGGGTTGGTAAATATATATATATATGTCATTGATATCAAGAAAATTCAATTGATATAATCCATTATAAATTTGTACAGAAATTTATTATTGATTATATCAATTGAATTTTCTTTATATCAATGACATTTTTTGCTCTGCATGTGAATATATATATATATATATAAATATATATATATATATATTTTAATTAGCTATGCATTAAGCACTCCATTTGGATAATTCTTTTTAAGTCTATTCATAGACTTAAATGATATGGTATACATATATAAAGATAGTGACAATAGTTAAGGATGGCCCAAAAGCTCCCTTTTTAATAGCTACTACCCTGAGGCATATGGAGGGTGCTTCTCCTTTTCCTGGATTACTTCACTTTACCCTTGAATTATACCTTATAATGCTGAGTGTTAAGCAAGTAGGCATCGAGTAATATTTTTTGAGTCTTTGGTATGACTCAACCTGTGATTGAACCCTGATCTCCCTGGCCACTGGGCCGATATATCTCTATAGTCATCCACAGACTGATCTGTTTCGTTCTATCAGAACTCATCAGTGTGGCTAGACAGTAGCTTCCCGTAGCTGGGATCGAAACCCTGGTTGACCCAAACGTCAAGTCAAAGCTTCTAACCATTCAGCCACGAGTAGCCATTAGCTGTGAAGTAAATTTTAAACGGTTATGAATCACAATTACTATTGTTTACATACATCCGTTCAATGGCTGCCGAGACCTCAATTCATATACGAAGAGGCTTGCAATGAACGCTTATGGCAACACGATTACTTCTTCGACAGAGAACTCAACCCTACGGGAGTAGGGAGTATATATATATATATATATGTATATATATATATATATACAAACACACATACAAGTACATATGTATATATTTATACATTTATTTGTTTGTGTGTCTGTATATATTTAATTAGGTTTGATCAAATAAAATAAAATTCTTGTTGTTTTGGAGTTTATTTATTTTTTCTTTCAAAAGCCCTTATGTTTTTTTGATGTTATAATCTTAAATTTTATTGATAATTTCTCCAAGGAGTTATTTTTTTTTATGCCAAATACGTTCGGTTTTCGTCAGAACCATTATCAAGGTAATTTATATGCTATTTGTAAATTAAACTTGTTTAGTATTTAAACTAAATTATTATTTCATTTTTGTTTTTATTACTAAATTGAAGTTTATTTTTATCACCAAGGTGATGCTAAGCATATATATTACCTTGATAATGGTTCTGACAAGAACTGATAGTACTAGGTATCAAACTAATAATTCCTTTGGAGAAATTATCAACAAATTCCAAGATTGTAACATAAAAAACAGGACTCTTGAAAGAAAAAATAAAAGGTAAATTTTTACCCATTAATCCATTGGGTTATAGCATTATAGCAGAAGGAATTTTCTTATTTTTGTTTAGCGCGTAATTTAATTCGACGCATAATTTCACACAATCAGGATGACTTATCCTATTCATCCCAAACCACCTTTCTAATTGGGGAAAACCATCAAACACTTTTTTGGGCAGAACAACTTCCTTCTGTACTGACGTCTACCATCTGCTCTCCAATAGCAGCAGTAGCAGCATGGCACCATGAGGGAAGCAGTCTAATTCGACTCCCTGGTTATTTTTCTTTAACCAAGGTTTCCCAGTTGAATATGAATTAGATAAATTCAATACCCCACACACAGGAACAACTTTATGTCACCTCCAAAATTGGCTATGTCAACTGCAATGCCGAATCCCGCTCCGACACCTAGTTACTTCTTCACCTCTGTGCAACATTTTCTGGAGACATGCACGCTTCTCCACAAATAACCAGAACCACAAAATCACGGTGATTTCAACGTCTATTTCCTCAAACAGCAAACATGACTTTGCTACATACAGCGAACATAATCCCTTGCACGTCCAATGACACGCACTGCTTTCTCTTCTCTCTCATAACTCCATTTTGTCTCTTTACTTCTTTCCTTTCCCATGAGGCTTGCAGCACAAACGCATACTCTATATTCTATGCTGTCATTAAAAACCTCCATGTAAAAGCTAACAGCATCTTCATCCTTCTTTATTAACAACAACAATTAGCGAGGGAATAACACACAAGCGCAAGAATACAAAGCGTAAACTAAAAATCAGATTCTACTTTTTTCTGGCAAATACATGTAAACAGCCTGAAAAAATATCATCTCTAATCGTCAGTAATGCTTGCTGTATTCACCAAAAAAAGTAGAATGTGATTTTTATTTTTCACTAAAATCTGATGGGTTAAAAGGTAAAAATTTACAATATAAAAAACTCCAAAACAAGGTTTCGATTTTATTTAATCAAACCTGTTTAAATTAAAAGATGCTGCCTAAATACACCTTTTTCAAATTTATGTATATATATATATATATATATACACATATATATCTATACATACATATATATTCATCTAGAGAAAAATTGATAACAACTGATCTAAGTAAGAGGAGAGATTTATTGAGAAGCAAAGTTGACACTATAACGTTTCAGTTCTAATGAACCATCACCAGGACTGTGAGGGATGATATTAGTGATGTTGAATTGACAATGAATGTTTAAAAGTACAAAATAAATAAACCTAGGAAAAATTTGTATAACAAAAAAAATTGGCCCTTTGTACATACTTGTGTGTATATATATATATATATATATATAGGTATATATACATGTGTGTATATATGTGTGTGTGTGTTTCAGGCAATATTCTACATATATGTATATACTTGAGATATTGTTCAAACTAAAATTACTAACATTCTTCATTTCTTAAACTGGTAATTTATGTCAAAAAGAGAACTCCTTTGTACAGTAATATTTTCCTAACACTGATTCACATTAATTAGTATATTTGTCTCATTCTGAGATTCATGCCATTATCAACATAAGTAACCTGAGCTGGTGCTGAGGTCTCATGTCTTTACTCCACCCCCAGAATCTGTGACACAAGGACACCCCTTCTACTACAGGGTGGAATGATAAAATTGTCATCCTAAAGAAAACAACACTACAGCTTTATTTTAAAACTTTTATTAAAAATATCAATTCAGGTAACTCGATTATATAGGAGAGCTGATTCAATGTAGCCACCTTCTGCCTCAACCACCGCCTCGATATGGATCCGGAACTAGGAGCATGCCTTTTCCACAAGCACCGGCGGGAGCTTGGCGAATACTTGGCGGATGGCGGCGATCAGGCTGGCTTTGGTGTTGTGGGAAGTCATGTTGGTGATGTTCTTGATGTATGATCAAACGAAATAGTCCAGCGGGTTCAGGTCAGAGGAGGAGGGGGGGCCAGTGAAAGAAGGGTACAAAGTCGTAGCACTTCTTCTGAAGCCAAGCCTGGGTCTTTTTGGACTTGTGGGCTGGCACCGAGTCCTGCTGCCACACCCAGGGTCTGCCACTAGCCACCTGATTGCACCAGACTCTTCAGCACATCCGGGTACACTTTGGTGTTGACTTTCAAGCCGATTTCAAAGATGTGAGGTGGCACGATGTGGCCCTCACTTGAAACCACACCAAAGATCATAACCGTAGCCGGAAACTTTGTTTTCATCACCCTGTGCATGTCCCTGTTCTTCGTGGCAATCCAGATTTGCATTTTGAGGGTGCTGGCAATGGTCCTGTTGTCATAACTTGGATTGGTAGAGAGCATGAGTTGTACAGCGGTGTATCTCCGATCTCGCTCGTTGAACATTGTGTCACTTTCAGACATGATAGAAGGCTCCTATCACTCTTGGAATTTGTACACAACTGGCCTACTAGTAGATGGTCTGCAACAAAAAAAGAAAACCGATTTTCATTAAATGGAAATGGAATCATGTCATCTTTTCTAGGGTGACAATTTTATTGTTCCTCCCTGTACATGTCAATTTTCACAAAGTAGTATTCATATGAAATACAAATTTTATTGTAACCTAATTATGTACATTAATGGATCATACCATCCTATATATGTAAATAAAAGACCATACCATCTACTATATGTGAACAATTCAACAAGAAAAATTGAAAATAAATACAATGTATTTGAATACAACTTAGAGACATTCCATAATTTTTAAGACGTAATTTTTAACATCAATATGGGATTTTTTCTTGAAAAAAAGTTGAATGTAGCAGTGCAAAAATAAATGCACCTCTTACAATTTCTTTATATATTCTCCCAACCACTCCTCCTGAGAAGGATGCAACACAAAATCAATTTTGCTATTTTAAGGCTAAAAAGCCCAATCTATATTTACCCAACCCTTCTGCTATGGGCAAGATGCGACAAAAAGTCATTTTCTAAGTTGAGTTTAACAGGTTTGAATTCAGTGTTTTCCTTTTCCGTGACCAGTTGCCATAATCAAGTTTAAAGAGCCTGGTCTGTATTCACCCAACCACTCCCCCGTTAGTGTATTTTGTCGAGGCTCTTTTTTCCATAGCTGAGGTGTAGGGGAGGGCGCTACTCGATTCCCTGGATTGCTCCCCTTTACCCTGATCCTTGCCTTATAATGTTGAGTGTTAAGCAAAACAGCATCAAGTTCCATTTTTTGAGTCTTTGGTATGACTTGACCTGGGATTGAACCCTGGTCTCTCGGACTATTGGCAAACACTACTCATTAGGCCAAAGTATCTTCCAACAAAAGGTTGTAGCAGAAAATAATGATTAACATGCTAAAAGAATGAAACAGAAACCACCAATGACTGTGAACTGTCTGACAAGATTCAAAGTACAGGGTGTCTCAAAATAGATGCAACCCATTAATATGATAATGAGTTATTACTGAGATAAGCACAATATTGTTCACTTGGAACATATCATGTAAAAAATACATCCTTTGAGATAGACACATCAAATCAATGTTTTTTTGTTATTATATCAACTTCCAGGACATGCAATCTTTTTTTGAGTTTCTGGTCTCAGTAATAAATCATAATCATATGAATGGGTTGCATCTATTTTGAGACAGTTTTGACGATTTTGTCTCAAAATAAGTAGTGATATTTTAGTGATAAATATTTTTCCTCTCTTGTCCAAAGCATTGTGATCAAGGATTAATAGTTGTTATAGTATACTATTTTCAAATCTGAAACAAAAAGAATGCAACATTATTAGTAGTATTATATATGCATTTCATGGAACAAATAAAGCCTTTTCATTCATCTCAGGTAATCTTCACTGAACACCATTAGACATCATTGGTGTAACTTTGACCACAACAGTCTAATAAATCTATGTCAATTTTTTAAAAAATATCATTTTTAAAAAAGTGTTAAACAATCTCTTTCCAGTAGTATCACTTACAGTGAGAAAACTAAAGAAAGATTTAAGAATCCTTACACATTTACAAGGCTTAGATATCTTAAAATTACTGACATTTTTTAGAATGTGAAATGTCATGAATGCAGTCTAATATTAACATGTAGTATTTAGTGCATTTTAAATCAGAAAGATTGCTTAACAAAATCATTTTCAAGATATGAATGATAAGCTCATTCTGAGTATTTTTACTTAGATAATGATTGTATATTTTACAAGTTTTGAACTGAATTAAGGTTTTGCTGAGGATAACAGCCATATTGTGCAATCAATTCTATTAATCCTAGAAAATCACCATTTGACTAAGAACTGAAATTTTCATTAGTTCCACAAAAAGCCAAGCTTCTTTCAGATAAAAAATATTGTCACATTGATTAAACATTTCACTACATTCCTCCAAATTTTTTTCTATTTCTAAAATAAATCCATTTCAAGTATATCCATGGTCACTTTGTTTGTTAGATCCAAATGCAGATATATCCACTGAGACAAACTTTGACCATGTTTATTGTCTTTCAATTTTTTTAAAAAGACTTCACATATATGTTTCTTTTACGCAAGATACTAAAGACAAAATCACTATTTGAAAATGTTATACTGCTTATAAAGTAAGAAGATAGGTTCTTTGCTATTATACATTCATCAAAGAATAGACACTTTATGTAACCAGTGTAAAATTTTCAATCCTGAACTGATTCTTTCTTGAAAAATTAAAACATTTTTAAAACAATCATTTTATAATCATAATCTAAGAGGCCTTATCATTTTTTTTCTTTTTAAAGTAAAAAAAAAAAAAAGATTCAAAAACAATTCTGCTTCTATTCTGAAATTCTGCCATAATATTTTAAGTGCTATTTTCAGTTAAAAATTTAGCAAATTACATTTGGTATAGGTGGGGTTTTCTGTTGTCATCTTTTCTTATTCCAAGTTTTGAGTATGAAAAAAAAAAATGAAATCTCAGTCACTTGAATTTCATGTTATCTTTTTAAGATAAAGTTGTTCTTTTAATCTATTTCTGCTTAGTGCCAAGTTAGTTACAAATCAAAAAGCAAGGTAGACAGCTGTTTTGGCACAGAAAAGAAGTCATCCTTAACCCATTATAAAAAATATTTTTTCACAGATTTGGACAAATTTTAAAAAATTACCCCCAAATGATGTCAAAACTTGCAAAAACTTTTCATCTTATACTAGCTGGTTATACTTAGTTTAATCTTTTTTTAAATCTACTCTCCTGAATGGGTGTCCCTAAACAACAACAAGGGAACTTAGTGTCTACTATTAATATTCTATTATCCTGAGGACAATGTGACAAAGCAGGCTTGGGCCCCTGCAAGTTATGGGGTTCAATCGTGGCCGTCGCTATAATACCTATACGCTATAATATGCTGTAATATGGTAATATATATTGCGGAGGCCCCGGTTCAACAGTTATACACACCAGCTTTGCAGGTAACCAATTTTTAAAGATATGTTTTTATACTCTTTTTTAACATCAAGTTAATCTTTCCTTTCACTTTTTCCACATCATGGAACCATATCCAATTTTTTCCTGTGATAAGATATTCAATTGAGGAATCAGCTTGCCTACTCATACATATCAGGCTCCAAGTCATTCCCAACTGTAACATTATTTTCTATTATCATATATTGATTAATTAACTAGCACATTGTGTCTGTTACAAAGTTTAAATCATATGAAGTTTTGAAATAAAGAGTTTTGGTAATTTGATAGATTGTTTATATAAAAACTAATTTATAGAATTTTGCCCACAGATTTTTTAATCTATTCTCAGTTTTGTTATTGTTAATATAACAAGTTTTCTCTTCAAATCCAAAACAGAGAAATTGAAATGAAAATCAAAACATGTTCTTTAGTATAAAATATTCCTCATTCACTTAAATGATTTTTTCATTAAAATTGATCCATGATTCAGGCTATCATTTTGTAAGTTTTTAATTGGGTCTCATCAGTTAAACACGGGTGTATAGCTAGAGATTAGGGGAGAAAGAAGGCAATGGAACATGAAGGAGCTCTTCAAAATTTTGTAAGTTTTCAGTTGTGTACCATCAGTTAAATACAGGTGTATAGCTTGAGATTAGGGGAGCAAGAAGGAAATGGTACATGAAGAAGCTCCTTACCATTTTGTAAGTTTTCAGTTGTGTTCCATCTGTTGAACGCAGCTGCGTAGCTAGGGATTAGGGGAGCAAGAACACAAAGGGACATGAAGAAGCTCTTTACCATTTTGTAAGTTTTCAGTTGTGTCTCATCAATTAAACACAGGTGCATGGCTAGGGATTAGGGGAGCAAGAAGGCAATAGGACATGAAGAACCTCTTTACCATTTTGTAAGTTTTTAATTGGGTCTCATCAGTTAAACACAGGTGTATAGCTAGAGATTAGGGGAGCAAGGAGGCAATGGGACATGAAGAAGCTCCTTACCATTTTGAAAGTTTTTAATTGGGTCTCATCAGTTAAACACGGCTGCATAGCCAGGGGGATTAGGGAAGCATGAAGGCAATAGGACATGAAGAACCTCTTTACCATTTTGTAAGTTTTTAATTGGGTCTCATCAGTTAAACACGGGTGCATAGCCAGGGGGATTAGGGAAGCATGAAGGCAATAGGACATGAAGAACCTCTTTACCATTTTGTAAGTTTTTAATTGGGTCTCATCAGTTAAACACGGGTGTATAGCTAGAGATTAGGGGAGCAAGAAGGAAATGGGACATGAAGAAGTTCCTTACCATTTTGTAAGTTTTTAATTGGGTCTCATCAGTTAAACACGGGTGTATAGCTAGATATTTGGGAAGAAAGAAGGCAATGGAACATGAAGAACCTCTTTACCATTTTGTTAGTTTTTAGTTGTGTTCTCATCAATCAAACACAGGTGCATAGCTAGGGATTAGGGGAGCAAGAATGCAATAGGACATGAAGAACCTTTTTACCATTTTGTAAGTTTTCAGTTTTGTACCATCAATTAAACACAGGTGCATAGCTAGAGATTAGGGGAGCAAGGTAATCAGACATGAAGAACCTCTTTACCATTTTTTAAGTTTTGTTAGTATTTCACATCTGTACTTAAACAATTCTTTATAAAGCTTTATTACGTTTGAATGACATTATGACATTTATCAGTTTTCTGAGACTGTAGAGCTGCTCCTTGATCTTGGCACAGGCCTGGACAAAATTGTTCAGAAAACCAGCATTTGCCCATGCTGCCGGTCTCCCTTCTGCATGTCATGAATGTTTGTCTGAGAAAAGAAGAGGTGCTATACAAATTAACATCAGTGTCACTACTATCAAAAATATTCCAAGAATCAAAAGTTAGATCATTTGTTTTTTTTAGTTTTGATTTTGTTATTTATTATATATGTCAATCTAAATTGATTAAGCAAAACAAATTAACCTCGGTAACTTAAAAAGTTCTGAACCAGTAATTTTCAAATTTAAATTCATCCATTTCCACTTTTAGTGAATTATCTAACAAAATCTACTGCTATTTTTAATGGTTAGTCTTTGAGATATTTGGAATTTACAAAAATGGACTGACTATGCAGATAGTTGATATGCAGATTAAACTAATATTAGCTTAAGACCGCTGAAATAAGATAAAAACTATTTTTTCTTTTTGTCTATAATCTATGTTGAAACATGGGTAAAAGGAATGATCTAAAAACTTCTAAAAAACAGAAAATAACAAAGTTATTAGGTGAGGGAATGTTTACTTTGATGATATCAAAAAAGTTTTGTAGAGATCATCAAAAGATACATTAAAATTGACTTTTCTAAAGTAATTGTCATAGATGAATCTCAAGTGACATTTGATGGATCTGATGGATAGACCAAAAGCTGAATTTAATCCAATCAGATATGCCTGTAGCTAAAAGAAAGCAACAAGGAAGTGGTAGTGTAATGATATGGGCTGAAATTGTCGACCAAACTTATTGGACCATTAAAAGTCAATGAATGAGTTAAACTGAACAGTGCTAACTATTGAAATTTTGTGGACAACACAGGCTCAAAGTGAAGAGTGTATTTATGCATGATAATGCTCCTTCTCATATATATCAGCTTACCCATGAATTCTTTGAGCATAAAAGATTTACAAAAGAGATGATAATGGAATGGAAACCATCAAGTCCTGATCTGAATCTGATCAAAAATTAATGATCAATTTTTGAAAATCAAATTATATGAAGGTGGCAAACAATATATCAGCAAAGCAAACCTATGTGAAGTAATTAAAATTAACATGTCAGAAATTGAACCAGCTGAAGTAAAAAAGAAAATTAACTATATCAATGTATAATAAATTACTGGTTGTTATTGAGAGGAAGGGTCACTATATTAGAATATTAAAAGATTCAAGGACTTATATATGTAATTGTTATGTGTTCAGTTATTGGTTTTGATTATTTTTCAATGATTTTATTATCTTTTTATTGAAGTACAATGTGATTATTTGTTGTTGTTTTTTTCTAATAACTTCAGACAGCAGTTTTTTTAGAATACATCAACTAACTTCAATAAAACATTTTGAAACAACCAAAGATTTTTTTTTTCAGTCTTTCTTTTGACATCTAAATTGATTGTCTTAAATGTGATAATTTTTTCAAACCAAAATTAAATTATTAAAGTTTATATGATTTGCTTAATAATTTCAGACAGGGTATAAAAAAAATTAATAAAATGATTGGAAAAATTCATTATGTTACAAATCCTGAAGTTATGACAGGAAATTCTTCTACATTTCTTCGTTTTCCATACAACACTTTTTTCTGGTGAATAGTTCCAAATTCAAAGGATTACAGGAATCAAAAGTGGGATTGTTCTTTTGTTTTTGGTTTTATGATTAATAATATATGATTTTCTAAAAAGTGGCATAAGGTCATTAAAAATTTGGGGAAATATTTTAATAACTGAATAATGATGTTATGAATTTATATGAATAAAAGATTTTATTCAAAATAATTCTGGAAACTTTTGTCGAAAATGATGAAATACAGAAATTAGTTAAGAGGTGGCATGCAGCCATAGAAAGCGGGGACTAAACTTTGATGACTGAATAAAGATCCTATGAATTCAGATGAATAAAAGATTCTCTTCAAAATAACACTAGAAACGTTTGTCTGAAACTAATATGATGAAATACAAAGATGACTGAATAAAGATCCTATGAATTCAGATGAATAAAAGATTCTCTTCAAAATAACACTAGAAACGTTTGTCTGAAACTAATATGATGAAATACAAAATTTAGCTAAAAGGTGGTATAAGGCTATAGAAAATGAGTGCTAACTTTGATGACTGCTTAATATTGCTATGAATTTAGATGAATAAAAGATTCTCTTCAAAATAATACTGGGCACTTTTGCATTAACCCAATGTTATCGTTTACTAAATTTAGCTTAGTTTGGCTCAAGTCCAGTTTTACTGAGTACCATTGAGAATTAAACTCAGTAGCATTATTTCAATAACATAACTCACTATTATATCATGTGAGGTTACCAATTAGCCTAATAAGATAGAATACATAATTCAACAGAAAAGTTGCTTAAGATTGTAGCAGAAAGAATTTCGTATTTTTGTTTGGCGTGTAATTTAATTTGACTGTTAGGGTTGACGCATAATTTCACCCAATCAGGATGACTTATCCTATTCAGCCCAGGCCATCTTTCCGGGCATCACAAACTGGGGAAATCTGCCAAACACTTCCTTTTTCAGAACTTCTTCATCGGGACAGACATCTTACTATCTGCTCTTCAACAGCAGCAGCAGAATCACACCAACATGAGAGAAGCTGTCTAATTTATGGACTCCTTGCGTCTATTCTCTTAGACCAAGGGTTCCCAGTTGAATATGAATTAAATGAATTCAATACGCCACATACAGGAACAACTCTTAGTCACCTCCAGTACTGGCTATGTTGACTGTGATGCAAAATTCCACTCTGACACCTAGCTACTTCATCTCTGGGCAACATTTTCTGGAGACATGCATGCTTCTCCCCGAAACAACCAGAACCACAAACTTATGGTGACTACAATCGTTTCTGTCCTCAAACTGCAAACACAACTTTTGCTACACTATGGTGAACATATTTCCCTCACACATTCAACAATGCCTTAACCTAATGATGCACTTTTTTAAGCTGCTAAAATGCTTTCTCAACTCTATAACAACTTCATTTCGTTTCCTTACTTCTTTCCTTCCTACAAGACTTGCAGCATAAATGTAAACCCCTTATATCAATGCTGCCATTAAAAACCTTCATATAAAACCTTACAGCATCTTCTGTTTCATACTTCTTCATCTCTCTCATTTATTTACTTTTAAAACTTAGCGAGGAAGTAACCAAACACACACACGCACGTTATAACTTTTCCTTGCTAAAAATAATAACAATATATCATTTCGCTAAAAGATCATAGTAAACTAAGGAAAAACTTTGACTGAATAATGATGCTATGAATTTATATAACTGAAAGATTTTGTCAAAAAAAAAGAGTAAAAGAAGCTCAATCTGTTTAAAAACTCCAATATTTAAATATATTAACTGTATGTGCATTTAAATTCCAACTGACTAAACAAACAAGAGATTTGTGTTGTTAGAGGAGAGCTTGTTATTAATAAAATATTGAGACACTTTTGACTTCATAGAGTATAAATTGTAACTATTTACTTTAGTGTGAAACATGATATGAATATTGGAATTTTCATAATTGATAGTCATTTATAAGGCTTGGTTTAGGCTAATACAAGACCAAAAGTATGGAGCACTCAATGAGGATTGAACTAACAATGGTCTGGTTTGGTTTCTTTGTTTTAAATGGCATACCAACCATTGTAGGTTATTTAATGCCAAAGCTATTCTCCTAGAAAAACAGTAGTGGTACTATTTAGCCCATAGCTGGGAGGATAAGGGGGTTCATACCTTTCCCAAGGGTATTTGCCCGAAAGTGAATGTAATAGCGTGTCTGGAATATGAACTCGCTTACTACGATTCCACAGTCCATCGCTTTAACCATTACACCACGAGGACACCCCCTAACAATGGTCTGCTAGCCTAGATGATCAACTATTACATCATACGAAGTACCCTATAAATACCTAGGGTATGGAAGATCATTTGCTGCTGAGTAATTGTCAAAACAGGAGTTATGCTGATTATCACCCTAACAATCTACTGTTATCCCAAAATGATTATATTCAGTAGCTCCAAAATTAGTATTTTCTTGTTTTATTCTACAGGTTCTAAGGGAGGTAAGTAAGTAAGTAAAGTTGGCAACCATTGTCGAGGACGACCCCAAGTCTCCCTTTTCGATAGCTACTACACCAAGGTGTACAAGAGGGTGCTACTCCTTTCCCTGGATTGCTCCACTTAACCTTGATACATACTTTATAATGCTGAGTGTTAAGCAAGGAGGCATCAAGTACCATTTTTTAAGTCTTTGGTATGACTCGACCTGGGATTGAACCCGGGTCTCCTGGGCCATTCGCAAATACTCTAACCATTATGCCAATGTCTGGTTATAAACCAAGGGAGGTAACAGCTTTATATTTTTTTTAAATTCAAATCAAGTCATCTCTTTTAGTAGATAGTTTTTGACCATAGATTTATCATATCAATTTGCAATTATTGAATACCTTAAAGGATGACAATCACAAAATCTTTTTAAGCTTTTTAAAAGTAAGATCTATTCAATTTGATGTTGCACCAACTTTCAAAGTGGGAGTGCCTGATTACCTTTAAAATCAGCATTCAAAATCTTGACTTCTGAACTAGTCTTGAACTCTAACCTTTGATATAAAGGGTAGATATTTGATTTTTGACAGCTGTATAAGTTCATGGATTTCAAAAACAGGATTTACCTGCGTCTTAAAGTAAACAAAAGACTGTTAAAAATGCCATGTGATTTGCATGAGTGGGATGCTGAAAGGAAGAGTAACCACAAGGTGTGTGGGCATCTGAAAAATATATAACAATGGAGTTTGAGTTTGAGTTTTGTTTAACGGCATATCAACCCCTGTGGGTCATTTAATGCCAAAAAGGTTATTTTGAATTTCAGTCATTAAAGTAGCAGTTCTATAGAGATGTTTGGTTATATCTTGCTGAAAAAGTTGCTTTCTTTTAGAAAATTAAAAATGTTTTCAGGGTTTGTATTCTTAAAGATGTCCCTCAGGTTTCTTGCTTGATAGTACTTGGTACGGATATGTTTAAGGTTGTTACAATTTAGAAGGATATGTTTGGTTGTGAGTTGTACTTTGCATGATGGGCACACTGGGGCATCCTCCCCTTTTAACAGGTGTGAATGAGTAATGTGGGTGTGCCCAATACGCAATCTGGCAAGTATTACTTCTTCTCTTCTGATGCTTCTGTAGCCTGTTGGCCACTCTCCGATAGCTTCTTGTATTTCATGGAGTTTGTTTTGGGTCTGATTGTCCCATGATTTCTGCCATTTGTCTGATATAAATTTCTTTATGGTTGGTTTTAGATCTGTATATGGGATTTTTGATTTGCACATGTCAATTTGAAGAGCTTTTTTTGCAGCTTTGTCTGCTTTTTCATTTCCTTGGATGCCAATGTGACTTGGTATCCAGGTGAATATGATGTTATTATTTTTAGAGAGGGTGTTTAGTTTGTTTAGGAGCTTTGTGATCAAGGGGGATGATGTATCTCTGTTCTGTAGTGCTAGTAGGACTGATTTGGAGTCTGTGTATATGATAAATTTGGAAGCTTTATGATTTGCTATGATATTCATAGCTAGATCAATGGCTGTGGTTTCTGCACTGTAAATTGAAGCTTCATTAGGTAGGCGTTTTAGGGTTTCTTTTTTTTGAGAAATAGCAGCACAGCCTACTTTTTTTCCTTGTTTGGATCCGTCTGTATAGATGTGATAGTGATCTGGGAACTTATTTTGTATTTTTATGAGTTTCTCTTGATAAGTGATGGGGTGTGTTTTTGTTTTGGGTAACTTAGCCAGTTCTAAGTTTATAGTTGGTTGCCTTATGGTCCATGGTGCCGTTTTGGAGAGTATGGTATGGTGTACTATTTTAGTGTTGATTTTGATTTCGTTGAGGAGGTCACTTATTCTTAAGCTAAAAGGTCTGATTTTTTTTGGGTTATTTTGATACAGGTTTTCATATTTTGTTTTGCCGGTGTAGTCATAAGCAGGATTTTGTGGACAGGAGATGAGTTTGATGTAGTACTGTAGTGCTAATTTTTGTCTTCTTAAATAGAGAGGGGGTTCGTTTGCTTCTATGTATAGACTTTCCTTTCGGGAAGTATTAAAGGCTCATAAAGTAAGGCGAAGTCCTTGGTGGTGTATTGTTTCCAGTCGTTGTAAGTAGGATTTTCTGGCTGCTCTGTATATGAAGCAGCCATAGTCAAGTTTTGATCTTATTAGAGATCTATATAGCTTGATAAGTGTCTTTCTATCAGCACCCCAGTCTGTGTGGGCTATGGCTCTCAATAGTTGCATGGCTTGATTGCATTTTATTCTTAGCTTTTTTATATGTGGGATAAAGGATAGTTTAGAGTCAAAGATAATGCCAAGGAATTTATGTTCATCTGTTATGGGTATTTCAGTGTTATTTAATGTAAGTTTAGGGTGGTTGTGCATCTTGAGGATTTGACAGAAGTGTACACATTTTGTTTTACTATTTGAAATTGTAAATCCATTTTCTGTGGTCCATTTTTGGATTTTATTTATGCATTGTTGTACTTTCCTTTCTATGGTTGTCATGTTTTTTGAATTATAGCAGATGAGGAAGTCATCTACATATAATGACCCTTTGATTTCTGGAGGGAAGCAGGATGTTATGCTGTTTATTTTTATTATAAATAGGGATACTGATAAAATACTGCCCTGAGGAACTCCCACCTCTTGTGGCTTCGAATCAGAGTATGTGCTGCCAATCAGTGTCCTGAAAGATCGGTCTTCAAGAAAGTTTTGGATGAAGATGGGAAGTCTACCTTGTAACCCAAAGTTTTTAAGGTCTTTGAGAATTCCGTATGGCCACGTTGTGTCATAGGCCTTTTCAAGATCAAAAAAGACTGCCACCAGGTGTTCCTTTTTTATGCATGTTTCTCTGATTAGAGTTTCTATATGAACCACCTGGTCCATTGTGCTTCTTTTTGTTCTGAAACCTGCTTGTAGGTTTGAGAGCAGTTTATTTGATTCAAGAAACCATATTAGTCTTTGGTTTATCATCCTTTCTAAAGTTTTGCATGCACAACTAGTTAGGGCTATGGGCCTATAGCTGGTGGGATTTGTTGGGTCTTTTTGTTTTTTGAGGATGGGGATGATTGTAGCTTGCATCCATAAAGTAGGGATATTGCCTGAGATCCAGATATTGTTTTATATGTTTAGGAGATATTTCTGGGAAATTGAAGGTAATTCTTTAAGAAATGTGTAGTGGATTTCATCTGGACCAGCAGCTGAGTTATTGGATTTGGATAATGAATTTTGGAGTTCATCTAGGGTGAAAAGTTGGTTGTAGCATTTAGTATCGTCAGAGGTGAACTTTATTTTGTTCTTTTCTTCTTTGATTCTGATGGAGTTAAATTTGTTGGAATATTTTTTGGTAGATGATGCTTGGGCAAAGTTTTCTGCCATCAGATTAGCTATTTGTTTTTCATTCAAAGCTTTTGTGCTTCCTTGGGAGAGATGATTTATAGGAGTGTGGACAGTTTTATTTGATATTTTCTTTACAAAGTTCCAAATTGTTTTGGGATTAGTATTTGAGTTTATTTTTGCAGAGAAGTTTCTCCAGGAGGACCTTTTAGCTTCTTTAATTGTGCGTCTAGTTTTAGCTCTTTGTTGTCTATATTTGTCTAGATTTTCTGATGAAGGGTTGGTTTTAAATTTCCTGAGGATTCTTTGGCGTTCTCTGATCATAGTTTTGCACTCCTCCGTAAACCAGGGATTGTTATGTTTTGGGGATGTTGTAGTTTTAGGTATGGTTTTGTTTGCTATATTAATTAGGGTATTTGTGAAATGTATTATAGGTTCTTCTTGGTTTGTATTTGTTTCTGGGATTAGGGTGTCAAGGCATAGTTTTTTGTAGGCTTGCCAGTTTGCTTTTTTGAAGTTCCATCGTGGGGTTTTTGAGACTGTTTGTGGGTCTGATTTTCCTGGTTTAGTATTTTCTATTATGATTGGAAAGTGGTCACTGCCACAGGAATCTTCATGTACCCTCCAGTTATATTCTATAAAGGTGGCTGGATCGCTGAGTGTTAGATCTATAGCAGAGAATGTACCTGAGGATGAGCTTAGGTGGGTTTGAGCTTTCTGATTGTGGAGACATAGGTTGTTGTTATTAATGATTTTTTCAAGGGTCTGACCTCTTTTGTTCGTTATCCTGCTTCCCCACAAAATGTTGTGGCTATTGAAATCTCCCATCAATATATATGGCTTAAGGAGTTGATTTATTAAGTTATTTAGCTGTTCTTCGTTTATAGGGTCTTGAGGTGGAATGTATATAGAGCAGATGGCGGTGGTTTTGTGTAAAGTTGCTGAAATTGCTACTGCTTGTAGGGGGGTGCTGATGTTGATTTTGCTTTGGGAAATGTTTTTCCTTATTAGGATTGATACACCACCCGAAGCTCTTAGTCCCGTGTCATGTATATAGTCATATTGCTCATAATTTTTCATGTTTGTTTTATCATTGCTTTTTTTTAATGTTTCTTGGAGACATATAATGGTAGGATTTTGTTCAGTTATTAACAGCTGGAGTTCGTTGTAATTTGCCTTGTAGCCACGACAGTTCCATTGGATTATCTTGTGGGTATTTTGGTATTTGGCCATAACATTTTATGCAGTGTGTGTCTTGGGTTTAGGGTGTACTATTTAATTTTTGTATTTTCGATTTTAGGTGTCGAGTCCATTCCATTTCGGTTTCCATACTTTCTATGTTTCTGGATTTATTTTTGGTTTTTGAAGGGGTGTGTTGAGTAGGTTTTTGTTTTTCTTCTTTTTCTCTGGTTCTTGAGGTTGATCGGTTTCTATTTTTGATCGTTAGCGTTTCATTTTTTTGGCTAGAGGTTGAAGGGATGTTTTTTGATTTGTCAGTTGGAGTTAGTTGTACATTGGGTATAATAGTTTTAAGGGTTTTGATTAGTTCATGTAGGTCGTTTATTAAATTTGTTAATTCTTCTTCTATTTTTGTTGTTTTTATTTGTGTTTTTGCTTCGTTTTCTACTTGGTTTGAGGGAGTCCTGGTTACCTGAGAGAAAGTTAATTTGTTAAAGGGATTTTCTATGAGTCTTCTTGCTTCAGGGAAGGTAATGTTTTTGGTGATTTTCATTTTGATAATTTCCTTTTCCCTTTCCCAGATTTTGCAGTACTTTGAGTCTGCTCTATGATTCCCTTTGCAATTGTTACAGTTTAGGCTGTTTTTGCAGGATTCCTCTATGTGGTTTGGTTCCTGCTCTCCACATTTGACACACACTTGTTTTCTTGTGCAGTGCTGCTTCAAGTGTCCATATTTCTGGCAGTTATGACATCTTCTGGGATTTGGGATATATGTCTCAATTTTAACCACTGTATAGCCTATTTTTATTTCTAAAGGGGGTTTTGGGTTATTAAAGGTTAGAATGTAGGTATTGGTTTCAATTATTTCATTTTGTTTTTTGATTGTTATCCCTTTGACGTCTATTACATTTTGTTTTTTTAGTTCATTTTTAATTTCCATTATTGAGCATAATGATAGCTCTCCATTTCTTATCACCCCTTTAGAGGTGTTTAATCTCTCATGGGGGTAAGCTTTTATATCTATGTTGTGGATTTTTTTTGCTTTAATATCATTTCAGCTTGTTTTTTTCCTGTCACCTCTATAAGGATGGTTCCATTTTTCAAGTTTTTTACAGTTTTGGGTGATATTAGAGCTAAAATACATTTTTCTATTATGAAGGGGGATATTTTTGTTAGCGGTAGTTTTTCTTTTGATTCTAGAATGATGAACCTTGGATATGGCTCATCATTGTCTGAATCACATTCAATATGGGGTCTTTTTGCTTGGGTTTTTGTTTTAACAGAAGCCATAAAAGTGTTGGATGAGTTTCACTGAACATGCTCCCCACCCACCTCGGAGCCCCATATGGGGATGTGCCTAGTGGGAAACCCATTCGCCTAGCAACACCAGGGCTACATGTTCAGTATACTCATGCTGGTGATAGACGAATTAATTTTTTGTCCCTGGGTTTTCGTTCCCAAGATAACTACTTCCCCAGGGACAGAAAGGACTACGAGTCTTTCCACAGCATGATTGACCCTACAGCCATCGTCCTCATTTAGATTTAAAAAAAAAAAAACAAAAAAAACCAAAAAAAACCTAAGAGAGTACTGTCATGACCAGCCGATTGATCGGATCGGGCCTCTCCGACCGCCCGTCTAGCCCAGTAAGGGCCAAAGTGGTGTGTTGCAAGAGACTTGACCACTCGATTTTCAGGCCAAGTACTGCTCAACCACCAGGATCCCGTCCTTAAGCATCACGGGTCGCCACCCATGGCCAACAGGTAGCCTCGTTGGAGGGGGGGTTTACCCCTCTGCAGAGGTGCAGTCAGCGTATTCTACAGCCCCAGCTGATATAACAATGGAAGTTTTCAACCCCAGGGCAGTGGACAGAGAGCAGAGAGAGAGACTAAATGTCATGCCATTCTGGGCGCTGGCCTGGGGGGGATCTGACAGCTCCTGGTTGAGAGGTAGAGAAAAGCCTAAATGTATAAGACTCACTAATGTTGAAAGCAAGTATGATCCCAGAAGAAAATAGGAAATAGAAAATAGGAAAGCCTAGCAGATTGGTTGGTTGGGTTTTATGGCATATCAACCTTTGTAGGTTATTTAACGCCAAATCCATTTTCATGTAAATAATCAGTTTTATTTCAAACAATCCAGTTTAGCATAAGTATGCAGTTTAAATGTAGGTACAGTTTAATTGGGAAAAATATTTCTATTTCAAGCTATTCAGTTTAGTCAAGCAGTTGTAATTCAGCTAATTCAGTTTAGTATAAGTACAGATTTTGTTTACACACAGTTAAATATCAAAACATTTCTATATTAAGCTAATCAGTTTAGTGTAAGTACAGTTTCAATGTCAGAAAACAGTTCCATTTCAAATAATTCAGCTTAGCATAAGCACGTAGTTTAAATGTAAGTATGGTTTAATTGTGAAAAACATTTAACATAAGTATGCCATTAGTTCTATTTAACCAATAAATAGGGCCCTACCAGGTGCTACCATGCCAGACCTGAGTGGACCTGGGAGCAATGGCAATGATGGGGTTCTCAGCTATCCCCAAAGCTCCAGCATTACTGGAACCTTACCATCAGATTGTTTAGTGTCATATATCAGGACACTCATTGGGGGGTCTTACCCCTCTGCAGAGGTGCAGTCAGTGTATTCTACAGCCCCACCTGACTGGACAAAGAAGAGAGGGATTCCTGACTTTCTAAAGGCCATTAGCACAAAATGAAATGTAAACAGCCCCATCCAGGTCTTGAACTTGGATTGCTGATTCCACTTCCTGTGACAACAACCATTATGATTTCTTTTTTGGTTTCTTTTTTTTAATGGCATATCAACATTCGTGGATTATTTAATGCCAAAGCCATCCTTCTAGAAGAACAGCAGTTATGCTATTTAACCCATAGTTGAGAGGATAAGGGGTCCATACCTTTCCCAAGGGTATTTGTCCAAAAGGGAACGTAATAGTGCAACTGGAATTCGAACTCACTTACTATGATTCCACAGTCCAGCGCTTTAACCATTACACCATGAGGACATCCTCCAATAACCATTATGTTAAGAATACCTCCCTTCATATTAGTAGGCAAGACATCAATTATGTGTATTAAATAAAAATGTAAACGATTGAAATTTCATTTTAGGATTATATTGTCAGCTATCAAACTCTGGTATATGCTGGAATGATCATTTTCTGGTGATCAGAGATTGCCACATGTAAGAAAAGACACACAAACCAATATTTTACAGCAATTATATAACTTTTACTATTTTCAAAGGCTGGTCTGGGGAACAATTTCTTGGATTGGGTGTCAAGGACAGTTGTCTAAATAATCTGAAATTCCTGTAAACTGATATTTCTAACCCCAGGTAGAATTTATCCTCTAAGTTTGCTCCTTCTAAACAGCATGAGCATTACTTAGCCACCTCCCTTATTGAATATCTTTCTAGTCTTTATCATGTGGGAGCTGTATTTATGATGCTTGGAGCATCCTACTCATTCTCCAACTCCACATAAAGTTTTTATTATGATATCTGCACTTCCCTACCCTGAATCTGATGACATCCAGGTCACTTCCAGGTCATCACATCGAACATCTACGGTACTAGGTAATATCTAGCTGCATTAGAACATATGCCACTAAGCAATTATTAGTGTGTTATTCTCTGAATTAACTGCTAATATACTTTGTTTTGCTTGGAAACTTTATTGTAAAGTTAATTTTGCCCAGCAAATGTCTGAAACCATTTCTTTTTTTAATAGACTTTTTGCATCTTATTGTAACTTTCTGTCACAATTTTCTCTGACCTTGAAGAAGCTTAAAGTAGGAATATACTTCATTTAAGAAAAAACAAGTAATTGAAGATTTACAAAGTGTGGTCAAAAGTATGAAGATTGGGTCTTTAAATCTTAACATCTGAAATTTAAATAAAGATGTATGTACAATTAAACAACTTATATAAAAAAGTGATAACATTAAGACTACTACTTTAATGTCAAGATGGGTCAGTAAGAATTCTCAATACTTTTTAAACAAAATCTTTTTGGCAAAACACAGGTTCATCTTAAAGGTAAGATTTGAGGATGTGGTGGTCATTGAAAGAAATGTTATGGCACAACTTTATTTCATAAGAGGGGTGTGAAAAGATCTTTGAAGATTGAAAAGTTCATTGGAATGAGTGTGTTAAATATCAAGGGGATTGTTTTGAAGAAAATAAACATTTCGTTCATTGTTCATTTCTGTCATATTTGGTAGCAAACACAGGAAAATGGATCATGAAAATTTAAAGAAATCAGGTGGAAATATGATTAGATTCATTTTCTGTCTAGTCATAGGTTTCCTGGACTGAACTGTTTAAGGCATTATCCATGAAATATTAGCTAGAATATGAAATGCAAGTTCAAGTTAAACCAAACCTTCATTTACATATTACAATTGGTATTTGAGGAAGGACAGAGGGTCAGGGAGATAGATCCGTGCTGATGGCACAACATGAGGATGATGATGACTTTTTAACTACTTGTACTAATGTTTCTTCACAAGTCCCACTACCTGAAATTCAGTTTGTTCATTATCCTACTATTTGTAATAGAGTTCCTTCATAAATTCAGCATTGATTCCAAATTTCTCAGGATAGAGTTATTTCAGATTTCCTGAAGGATTATCTTTAAGCAATAGCTAACCTATTCATTTAAAATATGTAAATCAGTATGAATTTGATAAGAGAACATTAACAATAAATGAAAATGCCAGTGAAATTTAGACTATTTTATCAGCACTTTATCTAGTCTTGAGACTTTTTCCATCTTTCATTATCTTTATA
The DNA here is from genome assembly GCA_963585895.1 of Sepioteuthis lessoniana. Taxonomy (NCBI): domain Eukaryota; kingdom Metazoa; phylum Mollusca; class Cephalopoda; order Myopsida; family Loliginidae; genus Sepioteuthis; species Sepioteuthis lessoniana. The sequence goes on along the minus strand of CAUZXS010001707.1, from coordinate 128,828 downwards.
ATGCATATCCGTTTCTTTGAGACATTATCAGCAAAAAAATTATATATATCACTCTGGTGAAGGAATTTACGGCTGCCACTCGCATAATGCAAAGCTCTTCGAACGAATTGAGCTCTCTGATATCCGGTAAGGTATAAAATGTAAACAAACGAAAGCTACTACTAAATGCGTTATAATTCCCAAGCTGATGTGGTTCACTTGTTAGCTGAGCAGTATGATTCTAAGTCTAACATAAAGTTGGGCGCGTTTTGATCCCAACTTCAAGCATCCTATGTGTTGAGCCACACTGAAGAGTGGTGATACAACAAAACAGTCTGTCTGTGGATGACAATATATATATATATATATATTTCTGTTTCTTTAAATTGTACACTGTGGAAGAACTAATGTTATAACATTCACACAAAATTTTCAATTTACACAATTGTCCAGGCACAAGTGGTCTAATATTTATTATAGGAAATGGACTTGATGATCTGAGTTCAAATCCTAGACAAAGCTGTTTATGTTCCAGTTCACACTAATACCCGTGGCAAAGGTATGGATTTATCCAACTTCCCACCAAGTCAGATCTGAGGAGTATGGAGTACCTCTTGGTACTCCATACTTCTCAAATCTTCAGAACTAGAGCCTCACTACCAGATACAGTGTCATACCTAGAAGACCACATTTTTGGGGTGGGGTCTCACACTTCTACGGTGAGCGGGGTACAACCAGCATATTCTAAGGTCTACCAACAGAAGTGAATAATGTACTGTGATTTCACTTCAAAGTATCAGATTTATTTCTTTTCTGGGGTTAGGAAAAGAAGCAAAAATCATTTGTCCACAAGTGAACAACTGATACAACTAAAACAATGAGCTGTAGATTAATAAATCAGCACAGGAAATCTGAAATAACTCTATCCTGAGAAATTTGGAATCAATGCTGAATTTATGAAGGAACTCTATTACAAATAGTAGGATAATGAACAAACTGAATTTCAGGTAGTGGGACTTGTGAAGAAACATTAGTACAAGTAGTTAAAAAGTCATCATCATCAGCACAGATCTATCTCCCTGACCCTCTTCAACCACCCTTCACTATCATCCATTGCTTCTGGTAGATCTTCAAGGTTATGTCCTGTATCTGCACAAAGCTGTTGTATGTAGGTTCTAGCTGGTTGTCCTGCCTTTGCTTGTTCATGTGAGGGGTTCCACAGGAGTACATCACTTATGAGTTCGTCCCTACTTCTCCAGCAGTGTCCTGCATGTCTGGTTCATCTTACTTGGATAGTTTTCATGATGGGTGGTAAGTGGCCGTACAGCTGCTGCTTTGTGGGGTGCTGAGGAATCATATTAGAGGTAGTTTGGTGAGAGAAGAAAACTTATTTGAGTTAATTGGGTTAGTGAAGGAACCATATTACAGGTAGTTGGATTAGTAAAAAAAACCATATGGCTGGTAGTTGGATAAGTGAAGAAACCATATTACAGGTGGTTGGGTGAAAAAACCTTATTAGAGGTAGCTGGGTTAAAAAAAGGCTCCATATTAGTGGTAATTAGGTTAATGTAAGAAACCTTATTACAGGTAGTTGTATTAGTAAAAGACTCATATTAAATGTAGTTTGTTAGTGAAGGAATTATAAGTAAATTTGGGGACCTTAGTCAAGGGTGACCTGAAGGCTCCCTTTTCAATAGCTACTACACCAAGGTGTAGGGGAGAGCACTACTTCATTCCCTGGATTGCTCCACTTTACCCTTGATCTGTACCTTATAATGCTGAGTATTAAGCAAGACAGTATCAAGTACCATTTTTTGAGTCTTTGGTATGGCTCAACCTGGGATTGAACCCCAGTCTCCCAGACCAGTGGCGAAAACTCTACTCACTATTATTATTATATTATTAGAAGTATCTGGTGTAGTGAAGTAACCATATTTCAAAAAGTTAGTTTAATGAAGAAATCATATTAGAAATAGTTGTGTTAGTGAAGAAACCTTATTAGGTGAAGTTGGGTTTGTGAAGGAACCATATTATAGAAAGTTAATCTATTTTTATACATATAAACAGTTCTATTTCAAACAATTCAGTTTAGCATAAGTACACAGTTTAGTTCTATTTGACCCATAGATAAGTGCTACCACTCTGGGCCAGAGTGGATCTGAGAGCAATGGAAATAAAAAGGTACTCTGTATTCCCCAAAGCTCCAGCATTACTGGAACCTCACCATCAGATTGTTTATTGTCATAACAGGACACTCGTTTGGAGTGGAGATGTCTTACCCCTCTGCAGATAAGCAGTCAGTGTATTCTTTTGTGTTTGTGAAGAATCTTTATTAGGTGTAGTTGGGTTAGTAAAGAAATATTTAAGACATAGTTGGATTAGTGAACGAAAAATATTAAATGTAATTGGATTAGTGAAGAAATCATGTTACAGGTAATTGGGTTAGTGAAGGAACCATATAACAGGTAATTGGGTTAGTGAAGGAACCATGTTACAGGTAATTGGGTTAGGGAAGGAACCATGTTACAGGTAATTGGGTTAGTGAAGGAACCATATAACAGGTAATTGGGATAGTGAATGAACTATATTACAGGGAATTGGGTTAGTGAAGGAACCATATTACAGGTAATTGGGTTTGTGAAGGAACCATATAACAGGTAATTGGTTTAGTGAATGAACTATATTACAGGTAATTGGGTTAGGGAAGGAACCATTAAAAGATAATTGTTAGTTAAAGGAACCATACTACAGGTATTTGGTTTAGTGAATGAACCATATTACAGGTAATTGAGTTAGTGAAGGAACCATATTACAGGTAATTGGGTTAAAGGAACCATATTACAAGTAATTGGGTTAGTGAATTAATTGTATTACCAGTAGTTTGATTAGTGAAGATCTACTTGTACTCATATTTTTAACAATCAAGCATTAGAATAAGTGTCTCACAATCTTTCTGTCCAACAAAAATTATAAATGAAATATCTAATTGGGATTAAAGGAAACTTTATTAATTTCTTTTTGTTTCATAAAGACAACAAGGCTACAAAAGCTATTCAAACAGTAACTTCAGTTTTTTTAATATGAATCCCATGAGTTTTTTCTCTTTCTTTTCAAAAAATTTTTACTTCTCAGGAAATATCTCATATATTCCATAATTAAAAAGGGTCAGTAAAGGACCAGAGACAAAATCTCTATATTAATAAGCTTTTTCATACCTATACTTCTTTTACTGCTCCAAAACACACTGCTTCCATTATACTAATTCCTTTAATACCAATCTATTAATAGTTCATACTGACCTATAGTGTGTGTAATGCTTTTAGTGTTCCTGCTGGAAAACTGCCTATACAAAAATAAATCTTATTACAGTACTCTATTATACTCCCTTTTAATCTAGGATGAAACATAAATTTATGCTGTTCCTTTAGAAAACTTTTTTGCAGTATATTACATTCATGTCCAGTTCAAAGTAAAATATTTGTTTAATTTAAAAGTTAAAATAACAGGTTCAGTTTGAAAAGTACAAAGCAGGCAATATACACTGATCGAAAATAAAATTGAAACTCCTTGAAATGCAATACTAATTTTGACCAAAGTACCGCATATGTATGCTAGTAAGTGGTACATATTCTGATAAAAATGTTGATACTTACATAGAATAGCCCAATCAAGAAAATTTCGATTAATCTTGTTATAATGTACAAAATAAATTATAGAAATATAATAATTAAATTGACCATCCAAATGAGAATAAGTTTCAATCAATTGTTACCTTTTTTTTTATACTGGACAATTATATATCTGACATTCTCCATAATTTGACACTATCTTAGTTTTAATGGAGGAAAAGACTAAGAAAATATGGCAGATGGTTGAATTCTAAGTGAGCTGTAAATATAGTTTTAGGATTTAATTGTTTAGTAAAAAAGTGAAGCAAATGACTCAAATTTACTTTTATCTGGATGGTGACTAAGTATTACTTTTCTATGAAATATTTTTTGTATATTACTATGGAAATTTTCTTTGCTGAGCTATTCAATTCAAAATTTTTGAAGCCTTCATCTATCTTGAAATGAAGTAATGCTCATACCAGTACACCATCTGTTTATGCATACAAGAATGAAGGTTACAGTTAACACCCAAGGAAGATATATAGTTTATTAGGATGAAGCCCAAGTTGCATTAATAAACCACTTCTTTTGGAATCTGTACACATATTGATTTATATATGTGATCATTCATAATAATATACTAATATTACTTGTACATTTGATCTCAAGTAAATCAAAATATATTCAGGAGGGTGGCTGCAAATTTATTTCCTCTTTCCATAGTCGAGGGTGACCCAAAGGCTCCCTTTTCAATAGCTACTACACCAAGGTGTAGGGGAGGGCGCTACTCCTTTCCCTGGATTGCTCCACTTTACCCTTGATCCATACCTTATAATGCTGAGTATTAAGCAAGGAGGCATCAAGTACCATTTTTTGAGTCTTTGGTATGACTCGACCTGGGATTGAACCCTGGTATCCCGGGCCATTGGCGAACACTCTAACCGCTAGGCCAATGGACTGGTAATGGGCCTATACATTTAATCTTGAGTAAATTGAAACATATTCAGGTAGTGGTGGTGGTAGTCGGGGGTAATTTTATTTTCTCTCAGTATATCTGTATACCTGATCATCTACTGTATTTCAGTTTTATTGCCCATACATTGTGTAAATTGAAACAAATATTCAGGATATTAATTTTTTTTTTTAGTGTATCATGTCAATGACGAAATTATTATTTGTTATTCTTACATTGACAACACAATTATGAAGAGAAAGTAGTTTAGCATTGACTTGAGACAGAGAATTATTAAATTCCCCAAGTTGGGAAAGACTTATAGCACTATATCAAACCAGTTAGCAATCCCTATATTTACAGGACAGTCTGTTATATAGAAGTCTAAACAGTTTGGCACAACAAAGAATCTGCCTAGGTGTGGAGGAAAACACAAATTATCACAGAAAACTGCATGAAAACTGTGTCATGAAGTTGATACAAACCTAAGAGTTGTTAAGAAAGACATCACCAAAAGTTTGGACATAATGGGTGTGATATGGTATGCTACCAAAAGAGGGAAAGGGAGATCAATTCCCCTACCCTACGGTGTTTGAATCCACAGGCCCCAAGGACTGACCGCTAAAAAAAATGGGAGAATGAAGATCAAAGCTACCCGCCCTCCATGACCTGTAATTTGTTGGACAAAGAAAGAAACCCAGGTCACTTGAATATCATAACCAGATAGAATAGTGGGAGAAGGAAAAAGCCAAATGATTGGCCCATAGACCAAATGCCATCTTTTTCGTTAGTGGAAATTTGGAAAAAGAAAGTTTAGTTCTGCACAGATATTGGCAAGAGATAGACGCCAATTTAGCCAAGCTCTGGGAAAGTCTCCCGTAAAAAAAGTAGAACAGAATCTTTGGTCAGAAGACAGCAGAAAGGCACATTCACCCAGATTCTGGGGATGCTGCTGGCCTGTGAAAGAAAGGAGCCTGAAAATTAAGCCTCGTCAAAGATAAGTACAACTTAAATTGTTTTTCCTTCTACCCTTCCTAAATATTGAAATTACATGTATTCAAAAAAGAAAGAGAGAAACTGAAAGGATTCTGTTTCATCAACAGTAAATTAGTGAATGAACTTTGTTATATGCTTCAGCCTGGCAACTTAAGCATTTTCTCAAGTAAAAGAAAAAAGAAAGAAAGAAAAAAGGAGAAAGAAGAAAAGGACTGTTGAGAGACATTTATGTTTGATACTGCCTGCTGGCTTAATATAGCTGGTATTTTAAAAAGAAAAGAGAAAAGAAAAAGGAACTGTTTCTTAAATCTTATCATTATTTGTTTGGTCGTCGCCTATTAAGACTTTGTTATATTTCAAATGCACCCTTATGTTGAAATCTTTTGGTTGCGTTATTTATCTATCGAGTTGACTTCTTTTGCACATATCTGTTTCAGCTTCGTATCGCTTTCATTAATTCTCGCTAAATGTCTTATTCATCTTAAAACATTACAAGGGAATTTTAGAAATTTGACAAAGGTTAATGTTTTCTAACCTTGAAGTCCATGTTTTCCGCTATCCGAGGGGTTATGAAAATGAGGGACTTGGTGGGGTATGTGAAAGTGAATAGGAACCCCCCTCGCCATCATCAGAGATCAGACTAGCCCCAAATTAACCCCTACATTATTTGCCAGTTTACCATATGCCTGAAATAGGAGTCTCGACTAGGACTTATTTTGTGGAGGGTCAAGTGCCCGACTGCCCTCGACGTTACATGCGCATAAAAATGAACTCGTCCTGGGATAATTATTAATGCAGCGTCACAATGGGTATCAGTGTAAGTACTTGCACAATACAACATTGTTTAGATAGAAATAGGTTGTATAGAAACTGACCATAATGAGCCCCTCTTTACAAACCCTGTCATGTTGCTCAGTTTTATTTTGCTAAAACGTTCTTGGACAAAGAAAATAGCTTTTGAGAACAAATACTATGAAGTGATGGAAAAAAAAAATTGAGCTTTTTGATGTACAGAAGATTTGGCACAAGAAAGGTGAGGCTTTCCTCCCAAAGTGCCAACATTAAAACAGAGGTAGTTCAATGATGCTTTGGGGTTATTTTAGCTCAAGGGGACTGGATAATAAATTGCAGTAAGAGAAATAATGAAATCTGAATATTATATCAAATTCTGGATGAAAATTACCAACTATCATCAGAAAATCTTGATCTCGGTCAGCGATTTACTTTCCAACTAGATAATGATCTCAAATGTATGTCTAAATCAGTGACTGCGGTTTCAGAAAAAAGATTTCAGTTCTGTCATGGGTTTCAATGAGTCCTTACTTGAATTCTATTGAAAATCACTGGCAAGGATTGAAAGTTCAAATAAGTCATTGGTCAGCAAAAAACTTTCAGGAATTTTAACATGTAACCATTGAAGAATGGAAGATAATTCTAGAAAAGGTTCATTCAAATCTCATCAAAAACATTAGAAAATGATAGCAGCAAGTTAAAACGTAAGAGGCCATGCTATTAACTATTAATATTGTGAAAATTGTTCGATTTTTTAAAGTTTTTCATACTATATGAAAATTGTCTTTTCCTCTTTTTTTCTTCTCATGTTTAGTAAATTTAACTATCTTTCTCAAAATTGAGCTTTATATTCCTTTTTTTGTATTTAACACATAAAAGGTCTGGAATTATATGGGTATTTAATTCTAAAAGATAGGTTAAAATATTCATGGGTGTACGGATAATTTCATCACTGACCAAACTTTTTGGCTTTACAAAAATAAATAAATATATATATATGTTGAAATGATAGATTGTGGTGAATCTGACAATATAATAGAAATATGTGGAAAGTTGGATAAATTAAACACTTAAAACCAGTTTAGAGGCATGATATTTCATTCTTTTATTTAATTTTTTAGAACTTTCTCAAACTGAACTGTTTTCTGATTTTCTAAGATGATGGAGAGGAAAAAGGTGTAGCAGGAAGACTCTAAAACCCTTTCTTTCTTCCTGCCCAGTCAGCTGACAGCACCTCTGCAGAGGGGTAAGACCCCGCCCCAAAGAGTGTCCTGGTTATGATTCTAAACAATCTGATGGTGAAGTTCCAGTAATGCTGGAACTCTGGGGAATGCGGAGCACCTTTTCATTGCCATCGCTCCCAGGTCCACTCTGACCTGGAGTGGTAGCACTTGATAGGGTCCTATCTATGGGTCAAATAGAACAAAAATGTGTACTTATTTTAAACTGAATTACTTGAAATAGAATTGTTTTCATATTTAAACTTCATACTTATACTAAACTGAACTGCTTGAAATAGAAATGATTTTGACATTTAACTGTATGTGGACAAAAGCTATACTTATACTAAACTGAATTGCTTGAATTAGAACTGTTTGACTAAACTGAATAGCTTGAAGTAGAAATGTTTTTCACAATTAAACTGTACTTATGCTGAACTGAATTGTTTGAAATAGAACTGATTATCTGCATAAAAATAGATTTGGCATTAAATAACCTACAAGGGTTGATAGGCCATAAAACCCAAACAAACAAACAAACATCTCTGTTCTTTTTTTAATAGGAAACACCAGAAGCTTCAATTTTGTATAACAGTTCAAGAAATTGAAAAAAAAAATTTATTCCTTGAAACCATTCATATTCCCAAATGCATTAAGAACACCAAATACACACATTTTGACAGCTCAATAGTTTAGTAGACTAGTACAACCAAATGATATTGTTCCTCACTTTGTGTCCAAAATCAAAATCTACAGGATCTCGCAGATTTGGCAGCACAGATCCTATCCTATTTCACATTTAATTTTACCAAAAGATCAAAATCCTTACCATTTTGTTTTCTTATCATATTTACCCAACCCCTCCGCTTGGGCAGGATATGACACAAGGTCAATTTTTTTAAGCGGAGTTTAACAGGTTTGAATTCAGAGTTTTCCTTCTCCTAGACTAGTTGCCTCACCAAGGCTGAAGAACCCAGTCTGCCCTACTATTTACCCATAGCTGGAGGGAGAATAATTGGATTCATACCTTTCCCAAGGGTATTAGTGCTATGTGAAATACAATCAGTCCCATCCAAGATTTGAACTATTGTCGCCGTGTTCAGTTGCTACGACGATAACCATTGCACCACGGGCACCATTTTATTTTCTTATTGTTATCACTCTGTTTTTAGGATATGACACAAGGTCAATTTTTTAAGCAGAGTTTAACAGGTTCGAATTCAGAGTTTTCCTTCTCCTAGACTAGTTGCCTCACCAAAGCTGAAGAACCTAGTCTGCCCTACTATTTGTTTTCTTATTGTTATCACTCTGTTTTTAGGATTATAATATCTTTACCTTATGCCTGGCATTCACCAAATGCTACAGATACTGTCTATGCTATCCTAACTTAAATATATATGTGTTATGTTTTGACGTTTTGACCCGGCCAAAAATGCCATTCAAGGTGATGCATCGGAAGGAAGTGACACATTCTAATGGCAGTTATGAGAGGAAATCGCGTGGGCGGAAATTGGCTGATGAAATGGGACGAGGTAAAAAAAATCCCATTATACTCTCATAGACTGACGCACCAGAAGAGAGTGACCTCTGAACTGCATGGCAGTTATTTCTGCTCGATGACGATCACACAGGCCATTCCAAAGATAGCGGAAATGACACATCCCGATTGCCAGATATCGGGAGAAATTGCGGAGGTGTGGAGGCGTGTTCATATCACCGCGTGGGAGTTTTAAGGTAATATAAGGCCGACGAATTGAACAGAAGGAGTACAGTTGAGTAGGGTTTTTTAAGCAGAGTTTAACAGGTTTGAATTCAGAGTTTTCCTTCTACTAGACTAGTTGCCTCACCAAGGCTGAAGAACCTAGACTGCCCTACTATTTACCCATAGCTGGAGGGAGAATAATTGGATTCATACCTTTCCCAAGGGTATTAGTGCTATGTGAAATGCAATCAGTCTCGTCCAGGATTTGAACTCGTGTCGCCGTGTCCATTTCCTACGACGATAACTATTACACCACGGTTTTATGGCATATCAACCATTATAGGTTATTTAATGCCAAATTCTCTTTAAACACATATATTAAATATATAGGATTTGGTTTGGTTGGGTTTTATGACATAGCAATCATTGCAGATTATTTAATGCCAAAGCCATTTTTATACATATAAACAGTTCTATTTCAAACAATTCAGTTTAGCATAAGTACACAGTTAAAATGTCAAACAGTTCTATTTGACCCACAGATAGGAGGTGCTACTACTCTGGGCCAGAGTGGACCTGGGAGCAATGGAAATGAAGAGGTACTCTGCATTCCCCAAAGCTACAGCATTACTGGATCCCTACCATCAGATTGTTTAGTGTCATATTCAGGACACTCGTTGGATGGGGGTGCTTACTCCTCTGCAGAGAAGTAGTCGGTGTATTCTACAGACCCAGTTGACTGGGCCATATTAACATTCTTTACTTCTTAAACTGGTAGTTCATGCGGATAAAGATATCCTGTGTACTATAATATTTTCCAGACACTAATTTATATTAATTAATGTATTTGTCTCATTCTGAGGTTTATGCCATTATCAATACTGATAACCAACCTTTAAAAAGATAGTTTCACACACTTTTCTGATATGATCAACTCACTAATCCACACTTATCAGGCCACAAAACATTCATTCCCAACTGTAACATTTTCCTCGTGTCATATATTGATTAACTAGTAAATTGAGTCTGTTACAAAGTTTGATAATTTGATAGTTTTTTTTTTAAATATTTACAAAAATTAAGCTCAATTTTTTATCACTAAAAATAGCTAAGGGGGTGTCATCGTGGTGTAATGGTTAAAGCGATGGACTGCAGAATCATAGTGCGCGAGTTCGTACTCCAGTCGCGCTATTACGTTCACTTTCGGGCAAATACCCTTGGGAAAGGTATGAACCCCCTTATCCTCCCAGCTATGGGTTAAATAGCACCACTACTATTCTTCTTGGAGAATGGCTTTGGCATTAAATAACCTAAAATGAGTTGATACGCCATTAAACAAAGAAACCAAATCAAACCTAAAAATAGTTAATGGAAAGGGTTACTGAAAGGTTCTCAATCTAATTAAGAATAGAATGATCTAACAATTTTTAATGCATATATTATTTCACATATCCCAAAGTTCAACTCTTATCACATAACACAGGTCAACACAGTTTTTGGTGCCAAGAAACAAAATGTTTTTTTGGCTAATTTGATGGTGCTGATTCTGAAAATGACCTTAGTTTTTCATAGTTAGCAACCGTTTTTTCTGTGCTGTAATGACTCATTTTTGGAAAAAAGATCAATTTACATTCTTGGCTGATCATAAAATTTAGCTAATAAAGGTTGTAGAAACCCATCAATTTTCAGGTAGGCCAAGGAATTTGTCAGCCATAAACTATTTTTATAAGAAAAAAAGTGTTTTTGAGTCAAAAAATTTCAAATAAAAGTATCAAATTTTTCCAATTTATCATGAAAATTCAAATCAACTGATAAACTTTATCCATAATACTCTTTATTAAACCTGATGATTAAAGTGATATCAAAAAATGAAACCCTAAAATCTTCTGTTTGATATTTATAAATTTATCTCATCACTTTTGTCTTTTCATTTCGGAATACCAAGCACATTAAGAACTTTTGTTTTTACAGTTGGAAAGAAACTCTAACTAAAGACATCCCAATTGAATGCACGTATTCCATTGTACATGATAAACATCATGAAAATCATTTCACCGTTATGTTAGGAAACTCATTAAGGATGATGAATTTGTTAATTTAATGAATGACTTGTAATTATGTACTTGTTGACATGGGGAAAAACTTCTTAGGCAATCACTGGGCTGAAAACTACAAGGACTTAGTGGAAAAGCTGTTGAAAAGTCTACATGACATAGGCACTAATATGAGTATGAAGGTTTATTTTTTCACATAGCCATCAAGATAAATTTCAGGATAATTGTGATGATGTGAGTGGTGAGCAAAAAGAACGATTCTATCAGGAAATTAAAACAATGGAAGAGTCCTACTGTGGATGGTGGGACAAACAAATGATGGTTTGACTATTGCTGGAGTATCAAAAAGGACTTAAACAACACTGAACATGACAATCAAGAAAGAAACCATAGTTCTTATGTTCACAAAGTTTTTATTTCTGCTGTTAGTTTATTAAACGATTTCATGAAAATACTTGTTGGTCTTGGTATATTCAATCATGTTATTTTTAAAGACTTAGGGTCTGATATTGCAAAAATTGGATTTCTCAATAAGCAGACCAATATTTGTTTGTTTAGATATGAATTGAGAGGTTTCTATGATTTTACTTTGAGAGATATTGCCATTGGTTAATATCATATATACAGAAAACAAATGAAAAAAATGCTTTTTTTCAAAAACAAGACATTTCTGTATAGCAAAAACTGTAACTAACTAAGAAAAAGAAAGGTCATTTTCAGATTTTATGCCCTCAAATTAGCTAAAAAAGATTTTTGGTCCTTCAGTATCATTTCAAAAATTTTTTTTGTTGACCAGTGTAATTTGTCAATTTTTTAAAATCCTTCCTAAAAGATTCAATAACAATTAAAATTTGTTTTGAGAACTTTTCAGCACCCGTTCATGGATGACTAATTGGTTCTCTATTGTCTTGTCTCTTCTGGGTTATTTTTGGCAAATAAGTGTCCAAAATCATTTGATAAACATAACATTAATATTACTATTACTCACTTTCACTAATCCTATCTCTATGTTAATGTATGGTTGATTGATTAATTGATTTTGACACCTTGTATGATTTTTTATGCAATGCCTTCCTCAAAGGTTACTTTCTCCATACCAATAAATATTTATAGAAAATTTTAATAAATAAAATCCATTCTGCCATCTTGGAGGAAATAGCCAATGGAATTCCTCAAATTTTGATATAAGCTCAATTCTTCAGCTAAGATTCATCATTTACCACAGAATTGATAAAGGGAGGAAGAGTCCCCATGGTATGATGGTTACCATGCTGGACAGCAACATCATAGCGAGTTCAAACTCCGACCATGTTCACTTTCAGGCTAATATGTTTGAAACCACTTATCTCCCCAGATGTCGGTTAAATAGTACCACTACTATTCATTTACAAGAATGGCTATAAAATAACTCAACAAGAACTGACATGCTATAAAACCAGTCAACTATTTCCTTGCATTTACCAAGTAATTATTTTCATTTTTGATTTGGTTTGGTTGGGTTGGGTTTATGGAATATCAACCACTGTAGGTTATTTAATGCCAAATCTTCTTTATATATATATATATATATATATATATAAGTAAAGCTGGCGACCGTGGTCAAGGGTGACCAGAAGGTTCCTTTTCAATAGCTACTACACTGAGATGTTGGGAAGGGCGCTACTCCTTTTCCTGGATTGCTCCACTTTATCCTTGATACGTACCTTATATTGCTGAGTGTTAAGCAAGGAAGCATCAAGTACCATTTTTAAAGTCTTTGGTATGATGCGACCCCGCTAATATTCTTAAATGAGCCTGAGCTCTTTTTTGCGTACAGTTAAATGTTTCAAGTATTGCTATATAACAATAAAGATTTAACAGTCATTTATTTGCACACAGTTTGTTCCATTTGACCCATAGATAGGACCCTATTAGGTGCTACCAATCTAGGTTAGAGTGGACCTGAGAACAATGGCAATGAAGGGGTTCTTCATATTTCTTAAATCTCCACGGTGGGAGCCTCACCATCAGATAGTTCAATATCATATCCAGGACACTTGTTCAGGAGCGGGGGGTTTACCTCTCTGGAGAGATACATTTGGTGTATTCTGCAGTCCCGGCCAACTGGACCACAGGACATTTGTTGGAGGAATCTTAGCCCTCTGCAGAGATGCAGTCAGCGTATTCTGCAACTTTAGCTAACTGGGTCACAGGACACTCGCTGGGATGTCTAAGCCCTTTGCAGAGATGCAGTCAGTGTATTCTGCAACTTTAGCTAACTGGGTCACAGGACACTCGCTGGGATGTCTAAGCCCTTTGCAGAGATGCAGTCAGCGTATTCTGCAACTTTAGCTAACTGGGTCACAGGACACTCGCTGGGATGTCTAAGCCCTTTGCAGAGATGCAGTCAGCGTATTCTGCAACTTTAGCTAACTGGGTCACAGGACACTCGCTGGGATGTCTAAGCCCTCTGCAGATATGCAGTCAGCGTATTCTGCAACTTTAGCTAACTGGGTCACAGGACACTCGCTGGGATGTCTAAGCCCTTTGCAGAGATGCAGTCAGCGTATTCTGCAACTTTAGCTAACTGGGTCACAGGACACTCGCTGGGATGTCTAAGCCCTTTGCAGAGATGCAGTCAGTGTATTTTGCAACTTTAGCTGACTGAGTCACTGGACACTCATAGGAGGAGTCTTAGCCCTCTGCAGAGATGCAGTCGGTGTATTCTGCTATGAATTCAAATCCTGGATGAGACTGATTGCATTTCACATAGCACTAATACCCTTGGGAAAGGTATGAATCCAATTATTCTCCCTCCAGCTATGGGTAAATAATAAGGCAGACTGGGTTCTTCAGCCTTGGTGAGGCAACTAGTCTAGGAGAAGAAATACTCTGAATTCAAACCTGTTAAATTCCACTTAAAAATTGACCTTGTGTCATATCCTGCCCAAGCGGAGGGGTTGGTAAATATGGCAACTTCAGCTGACTGGGTCGCAGGACACTTGTTGGGGGAGTCTTTGCCCTAAGCAGAGATGCAGTCAATGCATTCTGCAACCTTAGCTGACTGGGTCACAGGACACTCCGGGGAGTCCTACCCCTCTGCAGAGATACAGTCAGTGTATTCTATAGTCCCAGCCAACTGGACTACAAGGCACTCGTTTGGGGGAGTCTTACCTGTCTGCAGAGATTCAGTGGTATATTCTACAGTCCCAGCCAACTAGACTACAGGACACTCGTTAGGGGGAGTCTTACCCATCTACAGAGATACAGTCTGTGTATTCTACAGTCCCAGCCAATTGGACTACAGGACACTTGTTGGGGGGAGTCTTACCCTCTGCAGAGATTCAGTCGGTGTATTCTACAGTCCCAGCCAACTGGACTACAGGACACTTGTTGGGGTGGGGGAGTCTTACCCCTCTGCTGAGATACAGTAGGTGTATTCTACAGTCCCAGCTAACTGGGCTGATTTACAGTTTTGATTAATAGTTTATCTTTTCACAAATGTTTATATATTTAATGAAAATCCTTTTCAAAAACTATTTCTCCCTGTTTACTTTGCTATTCTTTCCTAATCAAGTAAGTAAAACTATGACTGTGGTAAAGTAATTACATTGTTTATGACTAGATACTACTAAGTATTTTCCAATTTTATTGTATGAGCTTTATTTGTTGCCATTGAATGTCATAAGTGAATAAAGAGAGAGAGAGGTGAGCAGATGGAGAAAAGGAGAGATATATGAGCAGAGAGAGAGTGTGAGCTGACAAAAAGATATATGAGATTAGACTGAAACAAAGCAAGAAATGTGAAAGGAAGAGATGGGACCAAAATGAGTGAGTAGAGTGATAAAGAAATAAAGAATGCACACACACACACACACACACACACACACATGCAGGCAGAGAGATATATGAACATTCAGAGGAGAGATAGCTGAGTAAATAGAGACAGATACTTGAACATACAGAGAAATAGAGAAATGTGACTATAGAGAGAGAGGGAGAAAGATAGAACCAGACTGAGTGAGATATGTGAGCAGATAGAAAGATAGGGAAAGAGAGATGTGAGAAAGGAAAAGAAAGATATGAGCAGATAGAGAAAGAGATTGAAAGACATTAAGGAATACAAAAAGAGAGAGATGTGAATAGAGCAGATAGTATAGAGAGAGGGGGGGGAGAGAGGTATGAGCTAGTAGATGATTGGTTTGGTTTCTTTGTTTAATGGCATATCAACATTGATTGGTTATTTAATCCCAAAGCCATTTTTGTAGGACACTAGTGGTACTATTTAACCCATAATTGGGCATATAATTGGGGTTCTTATTTTCCCCCAATAGTATTAGTCCACAAGTGAATGTAATAGTTGCAATTTGAGCACATTAACAACTACACCATAGAGACTCCCCAACTCTGTGAGCAGACAGACATTACTATCTTAACAGAATTTTAATCAGAAATTATTTTTAAGAGACCTATATACTTTATGTAGGAATACTGGAAATAAATACATTGTAGGTAAAAATTAATGATTCCATGGAAAAGAAAATAACAAGTGATAGTAAACTTAACATATTTAAGAGTATAATGTGTGTGTGTGTGTGTGTGTGTGTGTGTGTAATTCTAACACAGCGAAAACTGACCGAAAGAGACTCAAGACTTCAGTGAAAACTTGTAAGAAGAAAAATAATAATTTACAAAGTTTGGTAATATTTCACATTTTCAGTAATGGTTTGGTTTGATTATTGTTAAATGGCATATCAATTCTTGTGAGTTATTTAATGCCAAATTTTGTTTCCTTTTTATATTTCATTTGTAAGTAAATTGTAAATATTTTTGTTATTAAATGAATTGTTAGAATGCAAGACAAAAGTTAATAAATAATTTTGGTGGGTTATTTTATTTAATGACATATCAATTCTTGTAGGCTATTCAGTGCCAAATCTTTTTTCCTTTTTAAAATATGATTTTATGTGTATCAATATATTGGTAGAAATAATTTCTATCAACTGATACTCTCATAGCCACCATCTTCCAGCTCCTTAAAGATAAAAAGGGTTGGATGCTTGTTTGCCATAAGAGCAATTTGTAGCATATGATCGGAACTTAATCATATAGGTGCTTGGGCATGACATGACTAGCTGATTGGACTGAGCCTCTCTGATTACCCCTCTAGCCCAAGTAAAGGCCAAAGAATGTTGCAACTCTTGTGACCACTCAATCACCAAGATCCCATCCTCAGGTATTACTTGTTGCTACTCGTGGCCAACAGGTGGCCCCATTATAGGGAGAGAGCTTACCCCTCTGTAGACATGTAGTTATATTTTATAGACCCAGCCAACAGTATGACTGAAAATCTTAAAAGCAAAAATTTTGAAAAGAAAAGAAGAGGAACCTGAATTACTAATCTTGAAATTTTGGTATAGGGCAGACCCCACCCAAAAAAAACCTTTTGAATACAATTCTGCTCAATTCCCTTTTCAAAATAGCTGCATTCCCAAGTCTGTATTTAAACTTTATTTCTATTTACCATCTCTTTCATATTACTCGGCTGTCAAGTTGGGATTAGAAGGTAGTATCTGTTTATCTCCCTCAGCTATGTTCTTATTTTCAGGTAGGACACATCAAGATAAGAGGATGATACCAGACCAGAGATTACAACCTCATGGCAGCACCTCCCTCTTGTAATAAAGCACCTCCCACTTGTAATAGAGGAGATGGTTAGTGTTGTCAGAGTGACCAGGCACCCATGTTAAACTGTTAAAACTAACCCCATAGGAAAATTTTTTAATCTTCTCTTAGAATTTAATTTGTATCTATAAGTTGGTGACCTGATGGCTCCCTTTTCAATAGCTACTACACCAAGGTGTAGGAAAGGGTGCTACTCCTTTCCCTGGATTGCCCCACTTTACCCTTCATATGTACCTTATAATGCCGAGTATTGAGCAAGGAGGTATCAAGTACCATTTTTTGAGTCTTTGGTATGACTCGACCTGGTATTGAACCCTGATCTTCTGGGCTATTGGCAAATACTCTAAACACTAGGCCAATGAACCTGTAGTTATATAAAAAACAAAAAAAAGACAAAATCAATGATACCCACAAATTTTTAACCCAATTCCTTTTTTATCAATCAATCATTGATTTAAAAATGTATCAAAATTACTTTCAATAACAAATAAAATGGATGAATTAAAATAGAATAACAATCCAGAGGTATTTTAGACAGCTAAGAAAACTAAACACCTAATTATAAAGATGAATTATCTATTTCCCACTGGCAAATAAACAGAACTTGAGAAAAAAAAAAGCAAACAATAAGAATTGATATTGTTTATACTAGAAGTAAAAACCTAAACAGATGGAGAAATAAAGTTTAAACAATAAACATTAATTCAAATGGAATCAATCTAAAACCATAAGTGAATTAACATTTACTTGATATGGCATTTAAATTATTCTATATATTTGTACATATAAGCAAAATTTTCAATGTAAAAGGATTCTGATTGGTTTGGTTTGGTTGGGTTTTATGGTATATCAACTTCTGTAGGTTATTTAACACCAAATCCATTTTTATGTAAATAATCAGTTCTATTTAAAACAATTCAGTTTAGAATGAGTACACAGTTTAATTGTCAAAACATTTCTATTTCAAACTATTCAAGCAGTTATATATAACGATTCAGTTTAGTGTAAGTACAGTTTCAATGTCAAAAACAGTTCAATTTCAAACAAAAAAGGATTCTGAAATTTACAAGAAACTTATATTAGATTGAATGGTTGGTTGGGTTTTATAGCATATCAACCTTTGTAGGTTATTTAAATGCCAAATCTATTTTTATACAAATAATCAGTTTAGCATTTAGTTTGACATACAAAGACAGTTTCATTTCAAACAATTCAGTTTAGCATAAGTATGCAGTTTGGGAAAGATATGAATCCAATTATTCTCCCTCCAGCTATGGGCAAATAGTAGGACGAACTAGGTTCTTCAGCTTTGGTGAGGCAACTAGTCTAAGAGAAGGAAAACTCTGAATTCAAACCTGTTAAACTCCGCTTAAAAATTGACCTTGTGTCATATCCTGCCCGAGCGGAGGGGTTGGTAAATGTGAATAATTGTTAATGAACTTGTCTAATGTTCATTGTTCTGAATATGACAATGAAGTGTGACTGAGGGTGAGGCACTATTTCTGGAGAGTATTCATTGCCGCTGCTTTTAGGTCTACCCCCAACTCAGAGTGTTAGTACCTGTTAGTTCCATCTATGGGTCAAATAGATCAGTTTAAAAATTATTCAGAGTCAGTATGACTGCACAAAAACAAATAAATACCTCATAAACAACTAGACAAAAAAATAAATAAATAAAATAAAATAAAGAATACAGTAAATATGAACATACAATGAATGCGCTTCCTTAATTTGTAGGCATAAAATAGCCATTGAGGGGTTGGCATTACATTAAAATTGATAACATTATATTTAAGTCTTGGATCTTTATTAGTGATTTAACTTAATCTAATTCTCAAGACAAGATCAAGCCTTTACTGCAATTCACTTGAACAAAGTAGTTAAACAATAAAATGAACAAATGTCTGAGTTATTTCTTTCTTACCAAGTTTTATATTCTCTCTAGTAAGTTCAAATTGGCCTCTAAACCAGCAAAGAGTTACAGTAAAGCAGTGAGATGAAGATAGGAATATGAATGCATGGATAGTCAGGTAGATATACAACATCATTTATGCTACCCACAGGAACTGTTAGAACAAGATTAATGCAATTTCTTTTGATTTGTTTTTTTAAGTTCTTTTTTATGAATTTTATTCAGTGACATAAATTCTCAAAAGATTTGAAGCAAAAAGTTTAAAATCCCAATAGAGACATTTTGTTTCTCAAATAAATTTAAAAAATGAGTTTTAACTTTATGGCCATTTAGTTATGTGGTAAATTTTTTTTTTTTTTTTTGCACACCTTATTTTCCTGATGCAGGTATTATGAAACATTTTGGTAAAATAGACCAAAGCCTGGCCTAAAACTTATTCCCTAATGATATCAGCATTGTAAGAATAAGGTCTAAAGAGGTTCAGCTTTAGGTTATCCTTATTGCGTTATTTTTAATCCAAACTAAAAATGATTAAAAAAATCTTAAGTTTTTAGTTTATTCATGAAATTTTTTTGTTAAAGTATTTGCAATGTAAACAAACTAAGATTTTCAATAGATGGTCGAGTGTTTGCCAATGGCCTAGGAAACGTGTTCAATTCCAGGTCAAGTCATAGTAAAGACTCAAAAAAAAAAAAAAAAAAAAAAAAAAAGGTACTTGATACCTCTTTGCTTAATGCTCAGCATTATAAAAGGTACATATCAAGGGTAAAGTGGAGCAATCCAGAGAAAGGCATAGTGCCCTCCCCACACCTTGATGTAGTAGCTATTGAAGGAGAACCTTTGTGTTGCTTTTGACAACAGTCACCAACTTTACTTATTTGTAATGTCAACCAACTCCCTACACACTGAAAATGGAAATTCCCTTGGGAAAAGTATAAATTCCTTTCAATCATGGGTAAATAGTATGGCATACTGACTTCTTCAGCATGTAGTTAGGTAACTAATCAAGAAGGAAAATTGAATTCAAGCTCGCAGTGTGTATTTAAAAGCCCTCTACAGAGGTAGGATGTGATATAAGGTCAATTTTTTAGTGAAGTTTAACAGGTTTGAATTCAGACTTTTCCTTCTCCTAGACTGGTTGCCATATCAAGATTAAAGAGCCCAGTCTGTATTCTTCCAATCCCTCTACTATGAGTAGGATGTGACTCAAGGTCAATTTTCAAGTGAAGTTGAACAGATTTCAAATCAATTTTCCTTCAATTAGACTGGTTCTTCAACCTTAGTTAGGCAACCAGTCTGTCCTAGTGTTAATGTATTGGATGCAACATACCTGGACATTCGAAGTGCACATGGACGTGTCTGGCTTGTAGAGCGGAAGCAAGAAACAGGTATGGCTACCTCAAGCATAATTGATGTTGGAGATCTCGAACCAGTGAGTTAATTTGCACATATGCAAATTCTTGCGAGTGTAAAAAATGCATGGTAATGGCTGGAAGAACGATTCTTTCTGAGTGAGTCAACCAACGAGCACGCTCAAAAGTGTTATTGCAACAGAAGAGAAAGACGGAAAGAAGGAAGGAGAGAAAGAAAAGCACAAGACACAAGGGCTAGAAGCGCTAGAGTTAATACGCCCTGAAACTGACTTGCGAGATCCTTTGCGGCATTTTGACACACCTTGCTGGAGAGAGAATAATTTGATTCATACCTTTCCTTAGGATGTTAGTGCTATGTGAAATGCAAGCAGGCATGTTCAGGATTTGAACTTTTGTCGCTGTGTCCATTTCCTACGAAAACTATTACATCATGGGCACCTCACATTCAATCTTGCTGTACTCTGTTTAACAACTGAACTTATGCCATCAAACCAAACAAGTAGAATGTGGCACATTATTGGTTATTTAATGCTGTTTTATATAATTTGTTGACATTTTGTGGATACACAAAGTTAAATGATCAGTTTTATTTCTAACAATTCAATTTAGTGTAAGTCAAAGTTAAATTGTTCCATGTATTGCTATGTATCACTAACAATTCGATTCAACAGTCATTTGTTTATACAGTTTAAATGTCAAATAGTTCTATTTCATCCATAGATAGGACCCTATCAGGTGCTACAACGATGGGTCGGAGTGGAACCGAGTAATGGCAATGAAGGAGTACTCCACATTCCCCCAGAGCTCTATCATTACTGGAGCTTCAGATTGTTAAGCGTCATATCCAGGACACTCATTGAAGAGGTTTTATCCCTCTGCAGAGATGCAGTCAGTGCATTTTACAGTCCCAGATGACTAGGCTTATCCTGCTTGTCATGGAGGGGTTGGATAAATACAAACTTATTATTTTAGAATTGTCACTCACTAAAAATTAGACAGAAGGTTAAAGATCTTAACAGTGAATTAGCATGTTTAAATTAAAGCCAAAAAATTGTTAAAAAATATGAAATTTCATCTCAGACCCAAGCTTTAACCTAGCAAAAGGATAACCCTTTGTTTCAAAAAGGCCACATTAAAATGATAAATATTTACTATGTTTGCTTAAAAGGCCACAAGTTGCTGAGCCATGGAAGTCAAATCATTAATCACACACACACAAAAGTTTTAAGTTAAAGAAAGAATTGATCCCAGTTTTTTTTTTTTAATTTCTTTTTTTTTTACTACACCAAATAAAAAGGAGTAGTACCATACAATCTATGTCAGTAACAATAAATAATTTTTAATCACATTTACAGTCTGAAAACTTGCTCTTGTTAGCTATCAAAAAACAAAATTCATCCCTTTTTGAGTTTTTTTTCAAAAAGATCATTTTTCAAAGACGCTGATTGGTGAGAAGAAAATAATCACATTGTTCACATTAATATGAATGTGAACAACTATTAAATGTTACCTCTTGTCATTTTTCTAGAGCAACGTCAGAATTGTCAATTCTGCATAACAGTTTAAGAAATGAGGGGAGGAGGGGCACAAAATGGAAAAACTCACACACAGCAAGACCTTTTCATTTCTTGAAACTATTCATATTTCCAAATACAGATTTTGATAGCTTTTAGTAGACCAGTACAATCAAATAATATTGTTCCTCACCAAGTGCTCCAAACTTGTGTCCAAAAATCAAGATCTACAGGATCCAGCAGAATTACCCTTTAGAATGACAGCACAGATTCTATTTAAAATTTAATTTTACCATAAGAGCAAAATACTTACTATTTTGTTTTCTTCCAGTCATCTGTTTTAAAAATTATATTATCTGAATACTTGCTCGCCTTACAAGCTGAACACTCCTGAAGCTGCCTTCTGTATGTTCTACTGTGCTTACCAGGACATTGCCTCAGGTATTATTGTGATGTCATGAATAAAATATTTCAGTTCAGTTATTGGAAGCCTACACAAAGATTTGAGCCTTTGAGTATCCTCAGAGGAAAGAAACAAATCTAGTGAGCAAGTTAGCTACAGTAAAATGAAGTGTCCTGGAAAAAAAAAAAAAAAAAAAAAATCTAACTTGTATAGATGAAATGGCATTACTATTACTCAAAAAACATACCCCCAGCTCACTGCTCGTAAAATCTATGCAGCAGAAGTTTTAAAACCAGGAGGCACACACACAAATCTAATCCATCAAATAAAATAAAAAGGGGGTTTCTTCAAGGCTGTAGCCATGCCCATACTACTATATGGATGCACCACATGAGAACTATACAAGAATGCTGTTTGTTGCTTGGAACCACCACTCCCAAAAAAAGCCAGATATATGACCACCTGTCTTTCACCTCAAACCATGAGAGATATAGAGAGATATAGAGAGATAGAGAGAGAGAGAGAGAGATATAGAGAGAGATATATATAGAGAGAGAGAGAGAGAGAGAGAGAGATATATATATATATATATATATATATATATATATATATATAGAGAGAGAGAGAGAGAGAGAGAGAGAGAGAAAGAGAGAGAGAGAGAGAATTGTTCTGTCAGTATGACTTGAGATATATAACCTCAAAATATTTGGTTGTGAAGTCAATTTGCATTTAAAGAATCAAATTAAAAAAATTTTGGTATAAATAAAAGATTAATTTTTCACTAATTTCATATGTAGACTTTATTTTTTGCAACACTATATTTTGAGATTTATCTACCTCTACACACACTGCAATTATTTCTCTCTAATAGAAAGCACATATCCAAATTTTTGATTTAATAAAATTTGGAATTGTTAATATTGCCTCAAGAGACTTAAATTTTTTTTCTCAAACCTTTGATTCATGAGATTTAAACTTTACAAAAAAAATAAATAAATAAAAATAAACAATTTTTTTTGTAAGTGTTAAAAAAAAAAAAAAAAAAAAAAAGCCTTAAAAGGCATTTTCTCTTGAATCTTTCTAATAAAAGGAGTAGGTGCTAAAAAGTTCTTGGCACAAACAAAGAGACCCACCCCACCCCACCATGTGAATTTTTTTTTTTGATTAGTTAAACAACTTTAATAAACAATATGCCAAATATGTTGAACTTCAGAATGAATATTTGAAATAGTATTTACATTTTAGTAATAGGTCATTTAATTCTTGGTTGGGCAGAGAACTTTTAAGCATATTCTTGTAGTACCTACTTTTAAAGTAGGTCAGTCTAGTTATCACAAAAGAAACATGACAGATACCAAAATTTCACACAAGAAAAACATAAGTCCAAACACGGAATATAGTTAATACACTGTTTATATGGCACAAATATATACATTGATTTCAAAGAGAGGATTTTGATTACAAAATAATTCAATGAGAAATACTGCAGAGAGAGAGACAGAATTACAAAGTGTTAAAAATCCTCTGTATCAGTGATAACATACATGAGGCACTGAAGACAATAAAACAACTTTCATCTTGTTTTGTTGTTTTTGTTTGTTTTTTTGCTTTTTCTTCTTCAAAAAATAGATTGTGAGAAAAAAAAAAAATTACAGAGGAAAAGAAAAAAAAAAAAAAAAAAAAAAAAAAAAAAAAAAAAGAATTAAATAAATAACATTTTATACCCATTGTGACAGTCATTTTGATTATCATCATCCAACAGCCTTTTTCTTTAATTATTATATGAGTATATGTTTTGTTCTTGGTTTATTTTTATAATTGTCAATTTCACCTAAAAATAAAATTAAAATAAGTTATTTTCTTATGACTAATTTTTCAAGTCTTTTAGCTAAGTTTTTTTTTTTTTTTTTTTTTTAAATTGACAACTTTTCCTTTGGAGAAGATTGTAAAAATAATTAAATGAATCACTTTACTATTAAATTGTTGAAAGATGATTTATTTGTTCTCATTGTATAAGTGGTATTTGCATGTAACTATTCTATTTAGAATACCATAATTTTTCTTAGAAATAAGTGAGGAAAAGAAATTGCTGTTTGACTTTTCAAAAAGCATCATTATCAATGTGACCTATCATACATGAAGACAACTATCTTACTGCCTCGCATAAAACAAAGAAAACAAAAAGGAACAACCCAGGTCTGAAAAACAATCTTTAAAAAAAAAAAAAAAAAAAAAAATCTCCCAACCCTTCTGTAAAAATAAATAAAAAAATTCCAACATGTCATTTGAGTTTTTTTGACCTCCCTTAAATCTATACATTTTTCTTTTACCACAAAAAATTCTCTACATAAATTCTGAGGGCGGCAAGAAATACAATTAGCAAGTTTTGAGTTCTAGAAGAGGAATTCTAGATGAATGAAATAAATTTGAGTTTTTGATTTTTAAGTTTTGTTGCAAGGCAAAAGACAAAATGCATAGAAGCTACCGAGACTGTCCATCCATACACCATTTGCAATATATGACAATGCAACCCTTTTTTATAACATTCCCAACCATAACTTTTTAACAACATTCGTGAACATACAACCCTTTTTCTTTTTTTTTTTTTTTTTAAAAAAAAAAAAAACATTCTTGACTGTCTATCCATCCATAATCCATTTTGAAAAAATATATAAGTCAAATTTAATATTGGAAAGCAGTTTTGGTATTTATTTTTTTAAGGTGGGTAGAGATTCTTATATAAAAATTCGAAATATTTTTGATGCAATAATTTTGTATTATAGAATAAAAAATAGGACTTAAAAAATAAAGGGGACAAGTTTATAGAGAAGAAAAGAATTAAGACTTGACTTCATTTTCAGGTTTTCTAAAATTCAAGTAGACCGGAAGAAAAAAGATTTACAATGGATCCATAATCTCCTTTATAGAACTTTTGGCATCCAGCATTGTTTGTTATATAACACAAACAATATCTTGTTTACATAAAGTATTCCTCTTAAGAAGCTAAATTTTGGAAAGAAAAAAAAAAAAAAAAAAAAAAAAAAAAAAAAATAGAAAAGAAAAAGGGAACTAAATTTTTCTTTTTTCCATGGGAAAATAATTGTATAACCTTATTAGTAAATACTATTTCATGGAACAAGCCATAAATGGAAAGATATATACACAAAATACATTATTGAATATGATACATACACTCAGTGTGCACAAATGCAAACATTAATCTACTCGTGTCAGGAAAAAAATGTTATAAAAACACCTTTAAAAGAAAAGATACTTTTAATTAAAAGCAGAATGGAAATCCATATATATAGTTTTATGTAGACATGAATACATACATTGTTTCTATAGAATATTAGAAACAAAGAATGTAAATAAATAAATTCTTTAAACAATCTTCAAACTAAGAAAATATTAGAAACAGCATATGCTAACAGATTAAAAAAAATTTTTTTTTTTAAGATAATCCTAAGTCAGTTGATAAAGTTGAAATTGTCTAGTTTAATAAAGTACCTTCCCTTGCCTGTAAATATAATACGCAAAATTGAATTCTCAAATAAGTCTAACCAAACTAAGAATTTATATAGTCATTTTGATTGAATAACTATCTTAAATAATATTTTATCTTAAAACAATGTTTAGTGCTCAGAATTAAGATCACTAGATATTTTGTAGACAAATTAGTATATTTCTATAAAAAGGCAAAATGTGTGTAAGTGAGATACTAACCAAAAGTTTAGAGAGTTTTAACAAACTTAATGTAGTACAGGCCTTTGCCACTATGATTTATGAGCTAGTATAGGGACACTTCTACAAATTAAAATGGTACCAACAAGGTGTTTAGGTAATTTACTACAATAGTATCAGGCACTTTTTGTACTCTTCTCAGAAGAACTTATTGAGATTATATATATATATATATATATATATATATAAATCTCCCTCATCAAGTGGTTTTGAACTCTAGATTTAATTCAAGTAATTTAATACTTGAAGAAAGAAAGAGTTGAACAGAATAATTCTATTTTACATAAAAAAATAAATAAATAAATAAGTAAATAACTAATGATGTTAGCATGTACATAGATCAAATTTGAGCTAAGTCCTTTTCAATTTTCATTGCCATGTAAAATAGGCTAACTCAATAAATTTAAATTTGAATCCCCATTAGAAGTTAATATAGCAGTTAAACCTAAGAAGTTTGCAACATATATCTTCCTGAATAACATTTGTGTAGCTCAATTTTTGACAATTCACACTATATCTTAAGAGTTAAAAAGTGTCATTAAATTGGTCAAATTTTTTTCCTTATCTTGTATATTTATATGTAAATACATCAGTACATCTTTAAATATATACCTCAATTTATATTGTTGCAAATACGTACAAATATTAATTAACATTGATAATCCATACAAAAATTTGTACATTCTTTGAGTATAGACCACATACATATAAAATAAATACAGATTAAATTTAAAACATGTGAACCTACCCACAACAGAAGTCAGTGTATGCAGTTTCAGGATCACTTGTATATAATACTTTCTGAGATTGAAAATTAGAAATTCAGCCACTGATATATATATATCTTTGGTTAAAACTTTAGTTTTTAAACCAGCTCTGTTTGAGAAGCATTTAACACTAATTTGCTTTGCAAAAATAAAATTTTAAAAAAATCAATTCCACTAAAATTAGAGAATTCAAAATCTTTAAACTTAGACTTTATTTCCTTGAACCACTCATTACTCAAATTTTGGGTCAACATCTGGTAAAGCTCTAAATGTATATTCTAATTTTGAGTAAACATCCAGATAGATTATATATATATATATATATATATATATATATATATATCCCTCCCGGGGCCATTGGCCTAATGAGTAGAGTTTTCCTATGGTCCGGGAGACCAGGATTCAATTCCAGGTCGAGTCATACCAAAGACTCAAAAAAATGGTACTTGATGCCGCCTTGCTTAGCACTATAAAGGTGAGGATCAGGGGTAAAGTGGAGCAATCCTGTGAATGGAGTAGTTCCCTCCTCTACACCTTGGTGTAGTAGCTATTGAAAAGGGAGCCTTTGGGTTGCCCTTGACATATATATATTATATATAAAAATAACATTACATGGTGGTATCTGTGACCCTGGGTTTCATGCTTTACACATTTAGACGGCTGAAAACCTACTGTGAAGAATGCGTAAAGCATGAAACCTAGGGTCACAGATATATATATATATATAAAAGCTCTATCATTGACATTGTGCACTATTCAATAATACCACAAAATTTAGTCAATTAACTCACCAATTGAACTAGTGAGGTGTGTGTGTGTATACGCAGATAAGAAAAAAAAAGATATCTACTATAAGGCATTTTTTTTAAAAGAAAAGATTGCTTAAATTTCACATTAAATCAAATACTTTAAACATTACTGTATCTCTACTTTTGCTTCATAAATTCATGTTTAATATTAGAATATCAAGAACTAGGATTATGGTATTATAGAGATGCAACAATTACTGGTATTATGATATGGTGGTGAGAAAATTTTGATATTGTTTAAAAACTCCTATTCCTTTCTGCTATCCCATTCCACTGGGATGATAAAGCCTCTCCCACCTAATTTGTCTTTTTTAGGTCAGTGGAGTGTAGAGTCATATTTGCAGACTTGTTTAAAGATGAAATAATGTTTACAAAAAAAATTTACCTCATTATCTTAGGAAAGAACTAATATATAAGAGATTCACTGCTGACTATGCCACTTTAGTTACCTCCTGGAAATGGCTCTTGAATATTTGATTTCGCCAACTTTTTTTGGCAGATTAACCTTCTGTTGTTTGACTGATAACAATGACTCGTACTTCATTTTTTTTTTTATTGGCTTCCAATACTTTTTGAAGCTTAGCACATCTGTTAAGTACTGTTAACCATGATAATTTTGGTTATGATAATTTTGACCAAATGAAATTTAAACACTGGTATAAAATTCTATATTATGTTTTGAGTTTTTAAATGAATATTAATTTCATACATTTCTTGTATAATACTGATTGCTGTGCAAGAGATGAATTACAACAGCATTTTGAATAAAATTGTTATATTAAAAGATAAAAGTACTCTGTATAATTACTCTATTTTCATAGGTTTGATTTTGTATACTCTTCTTGCCCAAAGAAATATTTTCTGGATTTTTTAAGATATCTAAATTTTTATCCAATGATTAGTTTTGATTGTTTATACAAATTTTTTTTAAAAGAAATATCAGCAGCTTGTTTAATGGAGTCACAAATTATTCATGGAGTGCTGTGGAGTGTGAATACTTTTTTGCCATTACTCAGAGGTCCACTTGGACCCAGAGTGATAGAACTTGTTAGGGTCCTATCTATGGGTCAAATAGTTTTGTTTGAAAATTCCTATTTAATAAGACTATGCAAAAGAATTAAAAAAAAAAAAAGATATTATACATGCACACACCAACAAAGAAACAAAAAACTTGTATATGCATGTGCGTGCACACACAAATAATAAATGCAATTCCCTAATGTCTTGACATAAATTAATCCTAGATGGACATTAAAATCAATCAAATTATTCTACAAAACATTACAGGAATATTAGTAATATTGATCACTTCTATAATGGCAATTATTTTATAACAAATTATTTAAAGAGAAAAACAATTAACTTTAAATAAATAGAAAAAAAAACAGGATTTTAAAGTTAATATAAATATGAATTCAGAATGAATAGTATAAAAAAAAAAAGAGAAAAAAGATATTGTATTAAAACTTGGCTTAATTTGTAGACAAAATTTCATAAGAGGAATAAAATTTATGCCCTTCAGTTATATAGTTAAATATAAATCATTACATTTTAAAACTAAAAAAATTATCAAATATTTACATAGATAAACATAAAATGTATGAAAGCCATAGGCTTTTTTATGATACATTTTTTTCCGTTGATTGTCTATTTGAATTATTGTATAAATTATGTAGTTATTAAACATAATTAACTACACAAAATCTGTCACTAAAATACTTAACTTTAAAAAAATGGACAGATTATTTTAGAATATACAGGAATTCAATCTTTGGCAGGCAATTTCTTTTTAAAGTTTAATATAATCTGTTAGCTTAAGATTTTGTATATAAAAAACAGTTCAAAATGCATAGAAAAAAGCTTAAGTCTAACCATAAAAGTCCAGATTCATGAGTATAAAAATTCTCAATAGAAACTACTTTACCAAAATAGTTGTAATTTACTAAGAGTTTTGCTTCGACGTAGCACAAGGCCGAATGAATGGGGCACCCAATGAGACTCAAACTCACAGGTTTACTAGATAAGCTTGATAAACATTACACTACCCAAGATGCCCTAAATAGTCATTTACAGCTTTCAGAATATTTACTTTTGTGATTAAGATTTTTCTTCTAAATAACTAACTGTATTTTAATATTTCTTGGTAATATCTTATAGAGAAAAAAAAAATGACCAAGAATTTAATATATCTGTGAAATAATTCAAAATATGTTAAGTTCCTAGATTTAAACAATTGTGCAAATTCTATTGAAGCAGTTTTTAACACTAAAGAGGATTGGTCCTGTTTTTACTTCACAAAGTAACTTTTACCAAAGCAAGACACTGAATTGTTCAAATTTTTTTAGTAAAATACTAAAATAAGAAAACTTTAAAAAGCCAGGATTTTCTTGCTTTCCCTTCAAGTTTTTCTTGAATCAATAATCCAATTTTTGTATTTATGTAACAATGAAATAAAATGATCATAGAAAGATTTTATTGCAATACTATTAAAATACCCTTGAGAAAGGCATGAACCCATTTGTTCTACTTATAAATAGACTAGGTTCTTCAGCCTTGATTAGGAAATCAGTCTAGGAAAAGGAAGACAATTCAAACCAGCAACATTCTGCTAAATAAATTGACTATGTCACATCCTGCCAATGACAGAGAGGGTTGGATAGTGTTAAAATACACTTAGAGAATAAAGTGATGTCCAATCCAATTTACAATATGAGATGCTGTATTACTGCTGATGAAGATTATATTTTTTTAAGATGATAACTATTGAAAGTTAATTACATATAAAATCCAGATTTATTTCGGTACAGTTATAAATCTGTAAATATGATTAGCAGCATCTAAGTAATATTAAAAATTCAAATCTGTTCAAAAATTTTTATTTTCAAAATTGAAATCATAAATATATTAATATTGATACATAAATTATATTACCTGCAAGTAAGTAAGTAAGTAAAGTTGGCGACCATAGTCGAGGGTAACCCAAAAGCTCCCTTTTCGATAGCTACTACACCGATGTGTAGGGGAGGGCGCTAATCCTTTCCCTAGATTGCTCTACTTTACCCTTGATCCGTACCTTATAATGCTGAGTGTTAAGCAAGGAGTCATCAAGTACCATTTTTTGAGTCTTTGGTATGACTCGACCTGGGATTGAACCCAGGTCTCCCGGGCCATTGGCGAACACTAGTTTAGAATTTATAAAATTACACAAATTATAAAAATTATATACAACTTTATATTTATTCTAATAGATCTATATTATTATAAACATGCATATATTGAAAATATATTTTAAATTATCATATTATACTTATTACATTATATTTTTAAAATTTTATTTTAGAAATATTAAAAATTAGAATTTTTAATGGTCTAATGAGTAGAGTGTTCACCAATGGTCCAGGAGACTGGAGTTCAATCCTAGGTCGAGTCATACCAAAGACTTAAGTTATTTGATGCCACCTTGCTTAACACTCAGCATAATAAGGTAAGCATCAAGAGTAAAGTGGAGCAATCTAAGGAAGGAGTAGCGCTCTCCCCTACACTTCGGTGTAGTAGCTATTGAAAAGGGAGCCTTCGAGTCCCCCTCAACTATAGTCACTAACTTTACTAATTTGTTATATTGTAGCAACTAATTCCTGGCAGCAAAAAGTTTTTATAAAAATGTTTGAGAAATTTATTTCCATTTGAAAATTTGCTGACCAGACTGAGAAATGTTGGAAAAAAAAAAAAAAAAAAAAAAAAAAAAAAAAACACACAAAAGTGTAGGATTATCAAAGAAAAGAACTAAATTAATAGTAATCTACAATTATGAAAGAAAATTATCAAGCATTACATTTTAAATACATTTCATTGAAATGAATACAAAAATACATTTTTTTTAAGTGATAATTTTTTCAAATCTAATATTTGAGAAAAATAGAATTAGTAAGGTATAAAATCTGTCAAAAAGTTTTTTGTTAGTTCTAATGAGGATACAATTTAATAAAAAAAAATGTCAACTTTTTAGTCAGAAATTTAAGGCTGTCGCTAGAATCTAACAAAGGAAGAATTGGATATATCAATAGAGATTACTCTTTGTAGAACTATCTAAATTTACTTGGTAAATGCAGCTAATCTTTTATATTACAATTTCAAATAGATGAGATACACCATGTAATTTAATATGGATATGTCAAGAAAAAAAAATCCCATATCTTTCAATATAAAATTTATCTTCCAAACATTTCTGGAGAATAAGTGGATATTTGATTTCTTTTTAATCTAAGCAC
Source organism: Sepioteuthis lessoniana (assembly GCA_963585895.1). NCBI lineage: Eukaryota > Metazoa > Mollusca > Cephalopoda > Myopsida > Loliginidae > Sepioteuthis > Sepioteuthis lessoniana. Next base: position 97,068 of record CAUZXS010001707.1, on the reverse strand, counting down.
TGCATGACACCAAATAAATGCTATTCATGAAGTAGCAACCCTCACACCAAATGATCACTTATTATAAAAAGACTTAAGTTTTGTTATAGAAAGTTATATATAGAAAGTTCAGGACTGACTAAAATGTTCTTTAACCCTCTTCCAAAATAAAAAAAATCTTGTAAAATATCCTAAATTCAAATTTTATATTTACTTTCAACTTTATCCTTGTCAATTTTGACCCCATTTAAACTTATCTTTCATAAGAGACAGTGAATATAAAAACACTTGTTTCAAGTTGTCTTGCACAAAAAGGATATCTTAAAATTTTCAAAATTTTATATATAAAAAATTTTAGAAATTTGAGATTATATATAAAGTTTAAAAAGTACAAGGTTGTAAGGAAATAACTACCAAGAAAATAATTATTTTAAAGATAAATATTTTGGCTACAACTTTTTATAAGGAAGGAGGGGGTGACAGATTTAAAAATAAGTTTAAAAACTTTAAATTGATTATACCAACACACATATATATATATATATATATAATTCAGTCCAGTTAAACTGGAGTCGGGAATAATTCCGTCAGGACAATAAAATCATTCAACTATGAACATTTAAAATTTTCCTGGTAAAGAACTCACTGTGTCTATTCTGACTAATTATTTATCCATTGGATCTGAAGAAGTCCTGTTATTTTTGGTTTTATTGATTCATATCAATACCCATAACAGGATGGAAATAAATTTATAATCCTAATCTGACTGGTTTTTCTTATTCTTGAAGGAATATATATATATATATATATATATATATATATATATATATATATACACACACACACATGATAAAGAAAAAAAAAGCTGATGTTTTTAACCAACTTTCTATGGTTAAAAAGAAATGAGAAGTCAGCAGTTTTGAAGTATTGATTTTTTTTTTTTTTTAAATAGAATCACTTGGCATTCATAGCATGGAGAGATATTAGTTTAATGATGGTCAAAATAATTTTTAAAAATGCATTAACATTTGAAAAGAAAATTATAATTCAGAAATAGAGTTTAAAAGCTACATTTAAACATGTTTACTAAAACCAAACATTGTAAATGTTTACAAATATAAAAAAAAACCTAATTCTAAACTTTTAGTCAAAATTTAGTACATACTAAAGAAATTAAGCTTTACCAATGACTTACCAATGATAGCATTCTTTATTTTTTGGTTGAGACACCATTGAGGCATCTAGTTCCAAAGTGAAGGTATACAATTCTAAATAGTCTTTTCACTTGGCTTCACTAGTTTAAGTTAAATGGTTCCTCACTTCTGACAAGGTAAAAAAAAAAAAACAACAACAAGTGAAAAGATGGATAAATCAAACCCTTACAAAGGTTTAGTAGTAGTAATATTTCATTTTTTATACCTAGAACTTCTTCAGACAATTTGTCTGAAGTTCTTGGAATAAAATATTGCTACTATTAGACCTTTGTAAGTGTTTGATTTATCCATCTTTCCATTTATTTCGATCATATAAAGTGCTATAGGAAAATGAGAAAAGTAAAAAATTCCATTTGTTTGATTTTTTTTTTTTATTAAAAAAAAATCATAGGTATTTATATGATTTCAAGTAATTATTCCTATTGAATGTTTGCACAAAGTTATATAAGTATTTTTATCTAATACTAAATGGTTAGAGTGTTTGCTAATGGCCCAGGAGACCTGGGTTCAATCCCAGGTCGAGTCATACCAAAGACTCAAAAAAAAAAAATGGTACTTGATACTACCTTGCTTAACACTCAGCATTATATGGTAAGCATTATATGGTAAGCATTATATGGTAAGGATCAGAGGTAAAGTTAAACGGTTCCTCACTTCTATATAAAATTAAAGAATTATGCCAGTAAAATATGAACTACCAAAAATATTACTAGTACCAGGTAAGTGATAAACTTTTTTTTTCCCCAAAATACTAAAGTACTTGCTATAGTTATAATCCCACCTCCCATCATTTCCTTATTTTAGCAAGTACTTTGAAAATTTCAGTCAAGTTTGACTAGATAAAAAAGCTATATGAGTCAAATAGCTGCAATGGTTGTTTTATATATATATTCAAATGATAGATTGTGGTGAATCTGATAAGGGGAAAAAAAAAAAAAAAAAGTGAGAAGATGGATAAATCAAACCCTTACAAAGGTTTAGTAGTAGCAATATTTCATTTTTTATACCTAGAACTTCTTCAGACAATTTGTCTGAAGTTCTTGGAATAAAATATTGCTACTATTAGACCTTAGTAAGTGTTTGATTTATCCATCTTTCTATTTATTTCAATCATATAAAGTGCTATAGGAAAATGAGTAAAAAAAGTAAAAAATTCCATTTGTTTGATTTTTTGATTTTAGAAATTTCTATTTCCCCATAGAGTTCTTTCTGGTAAAAAATTAATTTATGACTTAAAGCTAGACAAAAATGACAGACTTATCTGCAAAAACATACTTATAAAAAAAAAAAGCCAACATTATAAACAGTATCTTATTAGAAAATGTTAATAAAATCTAAAAAGGAGAGCAGGGGGAGAGAGGAGTGTTAAAAAAACAATTGCGTTAGCAAGAAAAGCCAGTATTTATTCAAGTTTTGAATTTATTTTAAGCCAGAGGCATAAGTGAAAAATAAATTTTAAAATATGGACACAAAATCCCATTTTTTTCTTTTTGAAACTGATACTTGAAGACCAACACAAATTAAAATATCTTATTTATGAATGTAGGTAAAATGACCCGTGTACTCACATTAGAAGAGTTCTAGATATGCTTATATAAGTTAACACTGCAGTCTAGAATAGTCCTTCACTTATAGAGGAGAGGGTACTAGAAGACTATATGGTTTAGGTAGAAAGACCTGTCATTTGTATGAAGTTGCTTACAAAGTATATTTCATGATGTACGCTTTTTTCACGATAAATCTGATCAATTAGATTTCTTTTTAAGGGAATAATTAAGTGATTAATATGAAGAGGGAAGAGAAAAAAAAAACAATGCACTCAGCAAATGGAGTTAATTTTTCTTTTTGAAAATTTAACTTAAAATTAGATTTAGTTTATGAAAATTAAATATTTCAAATTTAGTAGTGAAAATGAGGTATAAGTATAATTACTAAATCAGGATTTTTCATTAAAAAAAAAAAAAAAAAAATCAATACATTTAAAACTTTTCATTTGTTTTAAGAAATTCAGAAACAAAACTTCTAATAATACCAAGATCAATGGTGTGAACAAATATCTAGACAGAATTTTAAAATTACATGATTTGTCAATTGAGCATGTGTATTAGATTTTTAAAACTGATACAAAACTACTCATAGCATATACAAAATGGTGAAGACTAAAAAGGTATGTCTTGTCCATAAAAAGGATAGGGAAGAAAAAAAAAAAAAAAAAAAAAGCCTTTATGTAATCAAAATTTAAGGCGATTTTAATTTGACAAATTTACAAGCAAACAATTATATACAAACTGAAATAATTCAAAAAAATCTATTCTTGATTTATAAATACTGAGAGCATTCTAACATTTTTTTGCAAGTCATTTTGATCTTTTTAGTCTTGAAAGGAAAAAGAATATATATATAAAAAATATGTATAGAGAAAATACAGTGCTATTGTGTTATCAAAACAATGTTGCTACTAAAAAATATCTAGTTTTTCAAACTAATAAATCACCTCAATTTCAGTAATTCTTAGTTTTGCTACACTTAGGCTATACTAGAATAATTGTGACCAGTATTGAAAAATACATTAATCAGTCATATCACAACATAACATTAAGGAGTTTAATCATATCTCCTATTAGTATAAACCAAGTGGGGTGTGTGTGTGTGTGTGTATATATATATATATATATATATATATATATAATTACATACAAACATAAAATTAAAGCTACAGTGTATGATCTTACAACAAATGACCCTCCCCCAAAGAAAGGAAAATCCAACATTCTTAGTTTTATTTATGATAACAGAAGTAAAAGGAGGTGGGGGGGAGAAAGAAAAAAAAATCTTTTATATTTCTTCATAAATTCAGCTCAAGAAAAATATTTTTGACTAGAATAGATATAATTGACAGTGATTCTATTTTTAAAGAATCAGCTATATATATATATATATATATATATATATATATATATATATATATATATATATATAAAATAAATAAATAAATATAAAAGTTATTCTATAACTCATTGGTTTTCACATATACATGTAAATAATGTCAAATACATATGAAAAATACAGAAACCATGTTTTTGTGACTCAAAATTTTAATTGATATCCTATTGATTATAAATTTAGCAAGATTATATTTTCCAATTATTTGGATGCAAACTAAAAAAAGATTCAAGATTAATATAACAAAAATCAAGAAACTAAGAATACAGTTTCGAACTGAAGAAAAGGAAAACAAAATACTGACAGAAACTAGATTTGATATATGTGTGCTGGTGATCATCCAGAGATCCATTTAAGCACAAATTCCAGAGCAATTGTGTTGCATGTGCCCTCTGATGATAAAGCTAGTTTATTCAGAGGAAGCACTGCTTTTCTCATTACTAGAGAGGGAATGAGAAAAGACCTAAACATGCTTATTCATATTTGAATTTGGCAGCCCACTGCAACTTCCTGGTTATCAGATCCTACAGTTGAAATAAAAAAGTATTAGGATGAATCTTGGTTTTTGGAATATAAGAACACTCCAAGATGGTGATTCTAATCAAGATATGCATTACTCAAATATAACATTTATATTATTCTGTGTGAAACTCCATTTTCTTGCTCTTAACTAGAAGTTACATTTTTCTCAGTCAGCAAAAATGATGAACCCAACCTATTGGGAGTAGATTTTGCTATATAAGAATTAAAGCCTATACCCACACCACCTGATTAAAGAAATAGGATTAAGTTTTATCACTCTTACAAGCAGTGAATGTGAAAGTCTTAAGAGAGGCCCAATTTGAACCCAAACAGCAGATTAATACCCATTTCAAGCAATTTGAGCAATGTACTGAACTCTTGCAATATTACTCTACTATTTGAAGACAATCAGATGGAGATTCAGTTTTTTTAGAGTCAATAAAAAGCAGGCTCATAAAATAACCAATATTTCTCATGTAAAATAGAGAAAACCAGTTTTGCTGTTCAGTTGAATTAAAAAAAAAAAAAAAATGCCATAAGTGAAAAAATATAAATTACTGACAAAAGAAAGTTAACGTGGTGTATGTATATATAAAAATATGGAAAAAAGATTTTTATATATATATATATATATATATATATATATATATATATATATATATATATATATAAAATATCGCCCCATGCTTGATCTCAGATATTTTAAAGAAAGAAGTAATTGCTAGCATACTATAATAGTGAGTGGGTAAACACTTGGCAAGACAATCCCCTTAAACACCTTCCCACCCAGCCATTAGTAACAGTAAATCCTTACAGACCTGGTTTAGATATTCAATGCAGATATGAGAGTTTATAAAATTAAAAATAGGATGGGACAGGTTTTAAGTACAGGAATTACTAAACCAATTTATAGAAAAAAAAAAAAAAAAAAAAAAAAATCAAATTCAGATTAACTAATATTTTAGGTAAGGATTACCATGACTTTCCACCTCTTAAACATAACCAATTTGATCATATTCATCTTTCTGCATTAAATTTTTCAGTGACTTGATTTGTAAGAGGCTTCTATATTACTCTAAAAATAAAAGCAACATTTCTCGGTTATGTGATAATTATAATAGCACATTAAAGCATAAATGAACCCTTATATTAGGACAATATGATGGAATAATCTTAAAGATATTTTAAGATCAAATGCTGTGTATTCACCTGTTTTATAATGACATGTATTCTGCAAGTCAAACTGAATTAATTACTGCTTGACAATATACAAAGATGTCACCAAAATAGTTATTCATGAATAGATATACAAATGTTTATAAGAATGTATGTTTGGCATATGTATAACTGAATGCAAAAAGTACATAGGAAGTAATTGTCTGTGACCATACACTCACTGTATGGATTGTTAACTGAAAAAAGTACTATTACCATAAGTGCATGTATGGACAAAACTTATCTATCTTTCATTACTAGACTGTGTGTAAATACACTAATAAAAAAAAAACAAAAAAAAAACACCAAGATTCTCATGCTTAGCTATAAGGATATGAAATTGAAATGTAAAGATATGATGGTATATCATCGTACATTGTGTACACAGAATAGTAGAGTTGGCATAGTACAGTGGAGAGTGTATAAGTTTCTTTTATTTAACAGTGTCATAAATATCAAAGAAACATTAAAAATGAATTTTTAGACCTGGTATTTTATGAATCAGTCATTTTAAACTTAAGAAAAGAATAGGGGCTGTTCCTTTAGCTAACACACACACGCACACTATATCAGATCACTCTTACAATATTCGGGCAATTTTTATAAGTTTTATAAAAAAAATTTTTTTTTTTTTTCAAACGGTATTTTCTTTTTTTTCTTTTTTTTGCATATTGAGATTTTTGTATATTTTTTTTTTTCTATTTTATTTATTTTTTTTGGCATTTAATTTTTTTTTTCTTTTTAGGGTTTCAATCTCGAAGCACAGGGAAATAAGTGTTCAGTTTTACAGTTAACTCAATGGCTGGAGAAATGGCTAGAAAAATAAGAAAAGAATTCTTTACTAACAATTTCTCAAATATGTAGTTATATATAAAATATGCATATGTATTGCATATGTATTGGCAATATGCAGTTTATATTTGCACACAAACACAAATGTGCAGTATGATATATGTATGCAATATAAATTTGGAGTTAAGATGTGATTTGACTGCATCAGTATATTCATCAAGAAAATTTTTTTTTCTTTTTTAAATGCAAACTTTAATACAAGTATTTCACTTGCAGAAAAAGAAACATACACAAAATTAATTTGATTTTATACAAGAAGGACACTGGGAAAAGCTAGTAATTATTTGTGTGTTTAAAAAGAATGAAATTGAGTTTTAGTGTCTTGTAAGGAAGTTCTGCAAAATTCTATAAATACAGACAAGTCTAAAGAGGGGGAAAAAACTAAGAAAATACTTTTACATAAAGAATTCAAATGTGGTTGAAGAAGGAGAGAGAGAGAGAGAGAGAGAGAGAAGGATAAAACATCACTACATTATTATAAACAGATTATATAAATACTCATCTATTCCAGCACAAATATGAACTAACATTGACAAATACCACTTTTCAAGGGGTGGAGGTAGATAAAATTCCCCTCCTAAAATTTCAAGAATTACTTAACACTGAGTCATTCATTCACAAATACTTATCACTCATTCTTATATCTACATGAGCATTTTTTTGTTTTTGTTTGTATACACAAAATATATTTTTTTTTTCAAGGTGATAAAAAATAAAGTGAACAAAAAATTTATGTAAAGTCTGGAGTATTTTTTTTTTCGCTCTCCCCCTCGCCCTCCTATCAATCCATCTTTTCTACTGTTTATATCAGATGGGGCAAGGTTAAGGTGGCTCATATAGATAAAAGAAAAGTCCCCAAATCTGCCATGTTTGTTGGAAATATGCATCAAAGAAAACTGGAAAAAGATGGAGGACTTGAAAACAGAAAAGGCCAATCACTTATTGTCATTTCAAATTCAAAATTCAAAAAAACACAGCCAAAAATAAAATGACATTAATTCCATTTTTATGAACTGTTCTTTACTGCTACCATTTAAGTTATTTTCAAAATAGATAAAAAAAAAAAAAAAAACACGACTACAAACTGCTAAAACTAAAAATATTTTTTTTATTTTTGTTTTGAGGGAAATTTGAAATTCAGTACAACTACACTTGAATTTCTAAAAATGCAATTTTCTCTATTTTTGAGGAGGGAAAAAGAAAAAGCTATTCTAACTATTTGTAATTCATGATTTTTATGTATTTAACACAAAATTATTTTAGAATTGTCTTTATAGTAATTTGGTGGAAGGTAGAACAGTTTACCTAGGCAAGTTTTAATTTTATTTCTTTTTTACCATTACTTTAATTTTAAAAGTAAGCAGTTCCCTGAACTTCAGTTCACACTTCCTCGCCAGCTCGTTCATCATTAAGAAACTCTTCAAATCTGTCATCCATAGTATCACTTGGAATAACAGGTACAGTTGTGTTGTCAACAGTAAAAAACGCCATTTTCTCACTGGGAAATAAACAAAAAAAAAAATTTTTTTTAAATGAACAAATAAAAAATAAATGAACAAAATAAAAGTAAAATTAGGATAGAATTCATGTACTACACCAGTGGCATGTAGTCCTAAGAACCAAGGTATTCTTTGCTTATCAAATAAAAAGCATGTACAAAAGTTAAAATATCTAATGTACTACTTATTTCAGTTGCCTTAAAGCATTTTAGGGAAAGTCAATGAATCAAATTTATGTAGTGAATACTTTTAACTTGTAATCGTTTGAAAATTTGTAACCTCTGGAGGTACAAAATTCAATTTGCTATAATCTTTCCACAATGATACTTCTCAATGAAGTATAGAGTGAATTTGGTTACTGACTTTAGGAAAGTAGTCAGAACATTCAGCTGCTACTGATTTTATGAAAAATGGGCAGGCCAATACATGTAGTATATCAAAATAGCTTAGTATGAATAACTTAACAATGCAAACAAAAGTTGATTTAATGGTATAAACTTAAATTTCTTTAATTTTGTTTGGAAAGTTATGCTCAAAGTTGTAAGCACAAACACTGAAAACAATTCAGTTGACATTTTAGAGGTAAAAAAACTTAATTTTCACCAGAAAGATAAGTGTTATTTGCTTATGCCAGAATATGCCATTGGTTTACAGGTTTTGTTTTGTTTATGCATTTTTTTAAAAATAGTTATCAAAAATTTAATTTTATCAGATTTCCTGGACCATGATACTTATAAGATACAAGTCTTGTTTTGAAAAATCAAATCTTCACATATAAAAACAAATGTTATATAATTAAGGAATGATTTTTCATATTAATCATTTTTCATTAATTATATTTTATCATTCAGTTTGGTAGGACTTTGAACTATTCGGCTGACCTAATCCAGGTGCATAGTCAGTTGGTGCAGTTTTACGCTCACGCGCAAAGGATATGACAGCACCATTTGTCATAACCCACCAGACAAGAAATGGGGCTGGAGTGTGGATGACATCATGCCCAGAAGAGATGGTCCTGAGAATTTGAGGATTTGGAAAAGACATCAGTTGGGTTTTTGACCATTGAGGCATGCGGTTGAGTTTTGCAGATCTCTACTGACAGATGTTAAACACCACAAGATATACCACACATTGGGGGGTGGGGTCAGCATAGTATGGTTAGCAAAGCCTTTTAAGAATTGTGCCACCATGGACTGAAGCCAGAATTTAATAAACCTGTTTGTATCCAAGACTAAAGAGTCCGCCTGTATTTGTATATGTATTACTGTTGTGATTGATATCGTTATGGCTGTGGTATACAACACAAACATTTATATTTACATTGCTTTCAGATGCAGGAAAAATGTTAAACCAATGAATGAACATAATAGAATTTCAATATATGCTGCTTGTAATTTGTTAAATTATCTTGCTGGCATGACAAGAAAATCTCTTAAGACAATGAGGATTATTTAACAGAACCCATCTCCTCTCCAAGTAACGAATTATAAAATGGATATCTGACCTAACATATTTAAGATGAAGGATTGCCTTTTTTAATAAGGTTAAGTAGATTCTAGCAATAATATATATATATATGGATAAGTCAAAAAAAAAAAAAAAAAAAAAAAAAAAGAAAGAAAAAAGTTTATATATATATATATATATATATATATATATATATATATATATATATATATATATATATATTACACAGACACATACCTGAATGCATTTGGAAAGAAGTTTTTCTGCAGCTTTTGAACGTCACGTGTCACTTTCTTCATGATTTGTTCAGCACGTTTGTTTCTTTTTGAGCAACTAGAGTCATTTTCACTTTTCTGAGCCTAAGGAAAGAAAAATTGTAGAAAATTCTTATGAGTAAAAATTGAAGCGAAATGAGTTAACCATGAAAATTAAAGTTCATAAAATATTTGAAAATGAACTGATTAATACATAAAAATCTGTTGTAAACATTAAAATTACAGTGATATGACCAGTCAAAAATGAAAAAATTTAAAATGTTAGTGTGTAGTATAAGTAAAATTAAAAAAAAGCAAAAAAAAGCATGTTGATCAATAGTATACACATGTTGATATTATTAGAATGGATATTCATTCAAGATGGGTTAAGATAAATTTGGTTTAATAGCAATTCAATCCTTGCTGGTTATTCAATGCTAAATCCTGTTTATACATGATTTTTAAGTGAATAGTTTGTAGGTAACATTTTTTTTAAAAAACAAGCCAAAACTCATTTGTTTGCAGATAGTTAAATGGTTTCAGGTATTGCTGTTATACAAATAATTCAATTGAATATTAATCATTTGTCTGCATACAGTTAAATGGTTTCAAGTATGGTTTGAAAAAAAAAAAAAAAAAAAAAAAAGAATTAAGCTGTTCTATTTGATGTAGAGATGTAACTAACAGGTACTACCAGATCAGAGTGGCAATGAAGAGGTACTTCATATTACCTAATGCTCCAAAACTAGAGCCTTACCATCAGATGGTTTAGTGTCATATCCAGGACACTCAGTGGGTGGGTCTTACACATCTACTGATGTAGCCAGCATATTATACACCCCCCCAGCCAATTGGGCAATTTATTAAAAAAATTGAAGTAAATTTCATAAGACAAATCTGATTTTGTAGTGCATGTAGAGGTGGGTGTACATAGAGAAAAAAAATTACTGAATGTCCTGCAGTTATAAAAATACATGAAATAAGCCAAACCAATTTTTCTTTGTAAGTATCATGTTTTACTGTAGGCAAAGATTTGTCATAAATAATATAAAAATAATTTGATATAAATAATATAAATTAACAATATTCACATGTGCTTGATTATGAGATATTGCTCATAAAGTTTGCTTAAGGAATTGTTTATAAGGCTAAATAATTTTTCTTAAATCATAAGTATGATTGAGCAAATGTGATACAGGATGTTTTCTATCATTAAGGGTTTTCGGACTATTGTCTGTTCTTTATTGTTATTTCCACAACGTTTTGGGCGATATGTCCTCCGGCCTTCAGGTGTTTGTCTAACTCGGGAACCTTCATGGAATTTCAAATTATGTCCTTTATTGAATCCATGGAAGGGGGGGGTCACCTGTTCTGATTCTGTTAGCCATATTTGGGTACAAGTATTTATTCCTGTATTGTTACTTGCCTGCAGTCAGGATTGAACCTGCAACCTTCAGATGATTGTTTCCTTAGAAGCTCAGGGAACCAATGCTTATAACCGTTACACTATGTGTCCTGCTGGACCCTTAATGATAAAAATCAAGCTTCATCTCAGAAATTTAGACAACTAATGATACAGGATGATCACCGTATTTAAAATTGTCACTTTGCAGGCAATGAGAAAGTGGGCGGTATATCTAAGCAGAAGCCATGCCATTTCAGTTTGTCACAGGTATCTATAGAAGCTTAGATTTTTTTTTTCTTTCTTTCCTCCCTTGAGTGCTTCATCTTGCGACATGGTGCTATCCCATGATCAGTACACTCCTTGTCTTGTGATTACTTCCTTGGGGTATACCCGAAGGCTAAAATCTTTAAATGTAGGCTTCAGACAAGTGAAAGATTTTATGAAATCATATTCAGCACAGCAGAACTTAAAGGGAAGCTTCATGAGAGCAACCATTTGAATGATATTTAAAATGTGATGACAAGAACAAAATGGTAGATATTGTTATAGTAAAATTCTATTTTGAATAGGATCTCTGTTGCTTTTTCAATTTACAAAGTAAGCAATAGATTCTGCTAAACCCTATATATAGTGGAGATCTATGTGGTATAATGGTCATCAGGGTAAAAAATAGGCCTGGTGTGCCAAGTTCAAAGCTGTTTACATTTCACTGCACAATAATTCCTTAAAAAAAAAAAAAAAAAAAAAAAAAAAAAGGTGGGACATAAATCACCTTTTATGAGTAAATAGTACAGTAGATTGGCTTCAGTTTTGATAGGATGATTGTTCTATAATGAAAACTGAATTCAAACAACATGTAAGTATAGCAAGTTCACTTGCTATAGTGGGGGTAGCAAAAACCAGAAACTGAACTTTGTAAGTCTGATATTGTCTTCAATCCTGTTCTGTAAAGTCCTGCAGCCAGAACAATGCCAAGCTATATAAACCTTAGAAATAAGTGTTGCAAAAATGAAACCAACATGGGCAATTTCAAGGCAGAGATTCATGGCCTTACAAGAGATATATATTTGACTCAGATTTAGAGAGAGATTTGGGTTACGAGAATTCTAGTGCTGTAGTGGCCCTTAGATTAAACCACAAATACCCCACAAATGTTAACAAGGTTTGGGTACATGTAAAACTTTAAAAATGATTTGATAGTGGAGAGGACAACAAATGTTAGGCAAAAACCCGTCACCTGACATTTGCAGTTTAAATCCATTTATTCCTTTTTATTAGATGCTTTCCCAAATGGACAAGTGTCTAATAAGCCAACAAATACAGTGTGTGTGTACATATAAGTTGGCGACCTTAGTCAAGGGTAAGCTGAAGGCTTCCTTTTCAATAGCTACTACACTGAAGTGTAAGGGAGGGCACCACTCCATTCCCTGGATTGCTTCACTTTACTCTTGATCCCTACCTTATAATGCTGAGTTAAGCAAGGCAGCATCAAGTACCATTTTTTGAGTCTTTGGTATGACTACATGGGATTGAACCCCAGTCTCCTGGACCATTGGCAAACACTACTCATTAGGCCAACCAGACTTATATATATATATATATATATATATATATATATATTTTTTTTTTTTTGAAAGCATATGCATGATAAAATAGTTTGTAGATGATTTACATATTAATAAATAAAATGGGTGGGGGACCCCCTTTGTTTCAGTCACTTCAAAGAATTATGTTGGTAACAACAAAGTTTACAACGGAAGTAAACAGAATATTGTCCATCGAAAAGGCTTGGATAGGAAAAAAAACAAAAAAAACTGATGAAACAAAAATTCCTATAAGCCAAAAAAGCTTTGTGTAGTCCAATAAAAAAACAAAAACAAAAAACACAAAAAAACACATTACACAAGCCAACTCTGACATTTTTTTTTTTTTAAATCAGTTTTCTCTTCCTTTTCAATGGACAATATATCATGTTTGCTTCCTCCAATGTAAACTTTGTTGTCATTGAATTCTCTGAAGTGACTGAAACAAAGGGTCCCCTTTATGGAATTTTAAAATATTTTAATTGTTTAAGATATTTTATCATGCACACACTTTTAAACACAATATTTAAATTTTGTACCAATCAAAATCTTCACACACACACAATATATTTAAATATTTAATGCCATGGAATTTAGTCTGTGACCCCAGGGTTTCATTGAGTTTTTACAAGACAATCAGACAGTTAACAAAATGAAATGAATCAAATCAAAAAATACAGTCAAAAACCGTTGGGATTTTGTAGGAAACTTTACAGGTGATTGTAGGTGTGTGTGTGTGTTTGTGTGGGTTGCGTATTAATGTGTGTGCATGTGTATATGAAGGTATCTGTGCAGCACGTTGTTTTTACCAGATGTTAGTCGTTTTTGTATCTTATTTTGCTACTTTGTCATTTATTGCTTATATATTATTATATAATAGCTCTATTCTAGATATTGAGCACTCTCCATGTTATATCGCACTTGGTTCGCCACAAACCCACAAAGTGATTTAGTGACAACCAATACTGTTATAATATATATAAAAAAACATACTGTAATAGCGAAAATGCTATTTTTAAAATAAGTAAACCTAAGTGCTGATTAAAAAATTCCTTAATATTGACTAATAGAAAAGTTAATGAGTAATTAAAGTATTAACTAAAATCATGGCACATGATATCTGCTTATTCTGCAGTAACTTTTTGTGATCATTTACAAATTCACATCTTAAATTTATAAGCATTAAGCAAAAATGAACTTGTAAAAAAAAAAAAAAAAAAAAAAAAAAAACCTACAAAATCATAATTTAGCTGAGTTTAGTAACATTTACAAAGAACAAATCTATTTCAAAAACAAATAGAAACATTAAAATTTAAGATTTGAAATTGAATGGCCAGGAGAAAAAAATACTAGTCCAGAATAAACATCAACAAATTTAATACTTAATATATATTTGAATCATTCTCCAAAATATGACTAAAAGGATATATATTTTGGCTACAATGTAGGTGGTAGACCAAGACTAGACTTGTCTTGTCATGTTACAGGACAGCCATTATATAATTTCATAAGAAAAAAAAATGTACTTGTTATCTGGAATGCTTTTGTGCTTTGTCACAGTTGATAGAATAAATTATATCTTGGATAACACATTTTAGAAACTATCCTTAAAATTAGGATAAGAATAGATTTATTTTTGGCAAAATTTCAATTTTTACTTATAATTTCTTTTGTTCCCCCACCTCGTACTTTAGATCCACTATTCATTATGTATCAAGAGGAACAAGTTAAGAATTACACGAGAAATGTTTCCAAACTTTCTTAGACTATGACAACAACACTAGGACAATGGTAGAAAACAGTAAATATCTTCAGTAAATTTTTACTGAAGAAACTGAACAAGCTCTGGTCAAGATAACATGGAGGAGGAGACGACAACAGACAACAATAATAATAAAAGCATGCAATAGACAAGAAAAAAACAGGAATGAAGTAGAATATAAATTATTTAAAAAGATCAAAAAGGGGAAATGTAAACCAGAATATTAAAAACATGAGTTTTAAGTGAGAGTATCATGCAAAGGTTTTTTAAGTCAAAAGCTAGAAAGTCTCTCTGTCAAAAGAAAAGCATTTAAATGACAATCTTTTCATAAATTTTCAAGCTGAAAGTGAAAAATTTTAAGTGATCAGCTTAATATATTTAGTATTTATAATTCCATAAATTTTCTTTGACAAGGAGATAAGATTACCAGAGTTAAAATTGTATTGACACTTTTAATAGGCATAATTTTTTTTCTATTTGATCAGAATACTAATAATATATCTATCTTATGGTATTTACAGAATCTAAATATTGCTTTAAAAAAGTGAGTGCATGGTGTTAAGAACATTTTACAACCATAAAAATGTATTAAAATTCTTAAGGAGACCCTCTCTTTTGGTCATTTTCCTTCATAGAATTGTCAGTGATGATCAATTTTGCACAAGAGGAAGTAAGTATGGGATGGTAACCAAAAGGAAAAGTCTAGGAGGGGTAAAGAAAAAAAAAAGGAAAAAAAGAAAAAAGAATTACTATAAGCCAGCAGAGTTGGTACTGGTAATGGAGTATAGAATTGCTTTTTGGTTATATAATTCTGGTTTGTGTATATATATATATTATGAACAATGCTTCCAGAATGGATAGTCGCAGTTGATTTAATGATGTCTCCAAGATGGTAAACAGTGGAACTGTATACACATGCACAGGTCTGATTGGCCAATAGAAGGTGGCCAATGGTGGAAGTTGAATTATAACTGATTGGCATCGTAGTGTTGTCAGAAGTATGTGTTCAGATACTTGAGGGAATATGTTGGTTTATTATAATCTCTAAACATTGACTAGTGCGGCCTATATAGCAAACATCACATTTGCATGTAAACTGGTAAATGGAGAGCTGCCACACAGTCTGAAATCGGGGGGGGGGGATAACATTAGATTTATGAACGAATCAATTCAACTGAATTGAAACAACAGTTGATGGATCTATTAGTTGCCTGGAAGTGTAGCTGATCTATGGTAATCTTATATATACTAGGCACCTATCTGGTCCAAATTTTAGTTTGGTGAAGAATTGCAGGCATTTATATTTAATAGTGTTGGGGATTACATCCTTGGGTATCCATTTTTTAACTAAGTCTTTATAAACTCGAGTTCATCAGCAAGTATATAACACAGAAAGGTATATAATGTTGATTACTATCCCTGTCATTGGTCTCGTGGGTAGAGTGTTCACCAATGGTCTGAGAGATCTAGGTTCAATCCCAGATCATGTCATACCAAAGACTTTAAAAATGGTACTTGATATCTCCTTGCTTAACACTCAGCAATATAAGGTACATATCAAGGGTAAAGTGGAACAATCCAAGGAAAGGAGTAGCGCCCTTCCCTGCACCACAGTGTAGTAGCTATCGAAAAGGGAGCCTTCTGGTTGCCCTCGACTACAGTTGCCAACTTTACTTTTATCCCTGTCAGAAAGAGTAAAGAAATTAAAGGCCAACTTTGCTAACCAATTTCTTCAAATAAAAATAAACTTGATTAACAGTCACTTTGATTTCCTGGATTCAAATTTTAAAACCTTTAATTTCATTCTTATCTTGAGATTATTAGGTTTTATATAAATTAGTTTAATTGGGGATATAATTTTGGGGGAACAAGGTCAGGATTAAACCTCTGGGGGTTAAACTATCAGTATTGCTAAATAGCTACTTAGCTAAGACTAAGAATATATTTAAAAAAAAAAAAAAGTACTAAGTTTATAATTCAATAAGAATTTGAGTAAGGAATATGATAGAATAAAGAAAATCATAGAGGGGTCAGGGTCAAAGTTGGGTTAATTATATAACTAAGCCTTTTTTGCAATAGTAACAGCTGCTGAAATTCTCAAACATTTGAGATATTTAAACAGATTTACAGGAAAATCAGCACCCTATTTTTAAAAGTGATTAAGATTTTTGGAGAAATTATTTCAAAGTTAAATTTAAGCTGAACACTTTATATTAAAATGTTATAGATAGTTCTGTTCATAGTACTATTCGATAACAGAAGGGATAATATTCTCCCAGCCCACCCAAAACTAAAATATTTGACTAGCATTCCAAACCAGCAAGAATTAAATGAATTAAAAACAATATTACAGTAGTATAGAAAAGAAAATTTAAAATTTGAGGTTTTCTCCCTCATGAAACTGAGGACAAATTAAATTTTTATAGTTTCAAAATTTTATTAAGACATCATCTCATTTAAGATATTTTACAAAGTTTTAATTTAATAGAAGTTCAAAAGATTTGCTGATTAAGCTAACTGATAAATTTTTTTTTCTAAAAGAAAAAAAAAAGATCCTACTTTCAAAATTGTAATCACAAAATGCAAAAATTGGAGGATGGGTTAAGAGAAAAAGTTTGCAAAATGTTTTGGGAACAAGTCACTGAAAGGTTATGAGTGCCTCATAGTATTCTAGCAGTTAGAAGTGCCTGGTCATAGGGAGAGATTAGATTTCATACACAATCACAAATAGCATTAGCGGTTTGAAAAAAAAAGAAAAAAAAAAAGAAAAAAAAAATTTATGTGAGAGGAGATATTCATCTTAATATGTAGTATTGATTTTCTTACTCGCTTTTCTTTCATCTTATTTCTGTTGCTTTTTTTTTTTTTTTTTTTTTTTTTAATTCTGTAACTTAAATAAATGGCATAGGTAAATAGAGTGACCACCTCAGGGAAAAATTTCAAAGATGAAGGCTGAAGTTTAAATCAACAGTTTCAAATTTAATACTGGTTATGGAATACAAGAATGACAAATATCATAACAAAACAAAAAATAAGATGGTAAAAAAAATAATTTAAATTGACATTTTCACCTAGGAAATTCTAAAAAGAATTAGGATTTTTTTTTCTATTAGCTTCACAGGAAATTGTATTTGTGATTTTCATCATGGCAGCAGTCTCCAACGACAGTTCTAAAAATAGAAATTTTTTTAGGTAATGTGATGAACCCTTATTTGCAGAGCTAGCCCAATATAGCAGCAACACAGGGTGTCAAGTGCAGGGGGAGAGGGGCCTGCCAAGTGTCCAAGACTGAACTTGACAAATATGAGAAATAGAAACCAAACAGAAAAACAAAAAAGATTCCCTCTTGTAAAGTCAGAGGACTCACAACAAATAAGGAAAGAAAGTACAGCAGAGGAAGAATGATTTAAAAAAAAAAATTTCTGGGATATGCTTGCCTTATGCTTTACAATATACAGACTGTTTAATAACTTTGGATGTATTTATGTTGTAATTCAGAACCTTTTCTTTTTTTTCACCTACCTGCACAAGCAGGATATGACACAAGGTCAATTTTTAAGTCAAGCTTAACAGATTTCAATTAAGAGTTTTTCTTCTCCAAAACCAATTGCCATTGCTCAGTCTGCTCTAGTATTTACCCACAGCTGGAGGGAGAGTAATTGGATTCATATATCTTTTGTAAGGGTGTTAGCGCATTGTGAAATGCATACAGTCTCATCCAGGATTTGAACTCAGGTCACGATGTCCATTTCCTATGATGGTATCCATTACACCACAAACACTGCCTTCAGAACTTCTACTTTACCCATGTCAAGCTATAGAAACCAAAGCTGTGACCAGGAAATTTGAATACATGCATATTCAGTTGAAAATGTTGAGAATTTTTAGGTATATTTATATAAAACAGAAATTTAAAAATTATATCTGATAAAATATCAACTGGATTAATGTATATCAACTACAGAACATATAATAATGAATCCTATTCAAAAGAATCAACTAATGCTGTGTGGAACCATTTTCTTTGTCTTGATCCTTGTAATAATATCATAATTGAAAAGATGAACAAATGAACATTTTTTGGAAGCAGTGTTACCAGGAAGCTCATCTGATGCAAGGATAGCTTTAGCTTTTGGTAGACTAAGAAGAAAAATATGAAAAGGAAGAGATATTTTAAAAAGGTAATCAAGGTTCACCTGTATTATGCACTAATAGTCTTAATAACCAGAGAAACTTAAAGTTTGAAAGAGGAAGACAAGAGTATTTGAAAATGATCGACTCAAGTCAATGATAGGAATTTCTTGAATAAATTACATCAAAATGACGATTTTGGAATACCAAATAAAAGTCAGACATTAAAAAAAAATATTTAAGTGATTTGGTTACATGGGATGCAAAGACAATGCCAACTAAATCAACCATTCATACAAGAATTATTTTAACAGCAGACCAGGAAAATGTCCAAAACCATGATGAAACTTAAGGACAAAACTACCTCTGCTAACAGTGAAAAAAACTACAAAATACAAGACAAAACGAAGGTCTTATGTGAACAAATGTGTAAGGAACCTTTGCACATTTATAGAGATAAAAATAGACCAGACAATACTATACTCCAAAGAGCACTTTACTTTGGGTGCCAAGAACTCTAGAGACAGCCTTACTCATTTGATGAGATGTCAATAGCATATCTTATTGCCATTATTTCAAAGCTTATTCATTTTGTCAAAGAAAGTGTATGAGAAAAACAAAACAAAAACAAAAAAAAACAAAAAACTTTCCAATTGCATTAGTCGAAAAACTTTAGGTAATGAATTTAAAAACATTTTAAAATTAATGCAAAAAAAAAAAAAAAAAAAAAAAAATTCATGCAAAACAAAAGATGTTAAAAATATATCAAAATCCCATACATTCAACTGTAATAAACTCGAAAAATATATTTAAACATGCATAAACAAAATATTTTCTTACAGATTCCCCACTTGAAGCGATACTCTGAAATATAAAATATCACCAGTTTTTTTTTTTTTTTTGATAGGTTAAGCCAATATTTCAATTCTTGTTTACATGAACTATCTGAATAGCTTTGAACATTTAAATCTTAAATATATAATGTTATAGCAACAGAACTGAATTTAACCTGTGCAGTTCTTAAAAGATCTCAATCACTAACACAATTTGCTATAAACTGAAGAATATTCAGATATCTGTAGGCAGAATACACGTGCAAATATATAGATAACATTCAGGACAAGCAAGTAGCGATATGATGGCAAGCAAAAGAATAGATTTTTTTTTTTTTAAGAATTGAATCAATATTATAACCAGAATGATTTTAAAAAAGAAAAAGTTATCAGTATATCAAATATTTTATAAAACTTATGGAATTTGGAAAATTTTTGATATTGAAATAAAAAATTTTCTTACATTTATAAAACTGTATTCACTACACTTTTCAAAATTACCAAAACAATCTATATTAATTTTGTCCAATAAAAGGATTTATATTCAACAAATGAAACTTTATATACAAATGTAGAAATTATTATGGGACAGAGGTAATACTTAGTAAGTGTAGATATTCAACCAAGTAAATGGAATTATGGTTAACTAATGAGAGATCTTTATTTCAAATTCGTAGTTGCACTTTCTTTGAATTAACAATAATTCATTTAGAATTGTGCTAATCAAGTAGCAGACATTTTCCTATTGTACAATACTTTAATGATTAAAAGTTCATGAGATTTAATGATTTCCAATGATGCACAAGACATTTTTAAAGTAGTAGACTAACATTAATTATGACCATTATTCTATTTCATCTTAATTTTATCACAATTCAGATTAATCTATAATTAGGAAGCATCATATAAGATAAATATATAAGCTGCTGTTTAATTTTTAATTCTTATCACTCGTCTCTGAAGCCTGATGAAAGCAACTAAACTCAAAGCAACTAAGTTAACGAGTCATTAGTAGACAGAAGCCAGTGATATTTTTTAACTAATGGTTTCTTTGTTTTATGGCATATCAACCTTTGTAGGTTATTTAACGTCAAAGATATTCTCCTAGAAGAACAGTAGTAGTACTATTTAACCCATAGCTGGGAAGATAAGGGGGTTCATACCTTTCCCACAGGTATTTGCCCAAAAGTGAACGTAATAGTGTGACTGGAGTATGAACTCACTATGATTCCGCAGTCCATCGCTTTAACCATTACACCATGAGGACACCCTTTTTTTTTAACTAATGACATTCTTTATAGTTTAATTTGATAGAGTAATTAGTGTATTTACTAGACTTCCTTCAAATAATTCTTCATATCACCAAGATTTTATCACTTATTTGCAGTCAGTTTCCTTATGATAGAACAGCAACCAAAACTTAGTTTGAGTTTTGTTTAACAGCATATCAACTTCTGTGGGTCATTTAATGCCAAGAAAGGTTAGGTTGGTTTTGTTTTCGATGCGGGTTTTAGGGCATGGGTTTTTTTTCGATAGTTCTTGATTCTATTTGGCCAGATATTGGTGAAAAGGTTGATTTTGTCAGATTTCAGTGAAAGGGTGAGGTTACCAAAACTTAGAATATGAAAGAAAATATTAGTCACAATCAATGATTGATAATGTTTCATCTAAAAAAAAAAAAAATAAAAAATAAATAAAAAAATAAAAATAAAAAAAAAAAAATTTAAAAAAAAAAAGAAATAATAAAAAATGCTAGTATAAAAAATAATACATTGAGTGTAATAATAGCAAGATTTAGAATAAATAGTGTAAAAAGAAAAAAAGAACAAGAAACAAATATTAAAACAGCATATGCAATTATTAGAAAATAGAAAAGTTGTATAAGATGAGCAGTAATATAAAAAGATGATACAGAATGCAAAATTATAAAAATTCATGAAAATATGAAATTGATATAAAGTGATAAAAGGTTGTCAGCTGTGAAGAATCTAATAAAAAGTATGAGGTGGTGCTATAAATACGAGATAGATGAAATGAAGGAGGAAGAAAGGAAAGGCTATTTTCTTCAACATTTTAACTTAGAATGAAAGCCGTTTCATATTACAGGATTATTATGTTTATCATAAACTAGTATAATTCCTGTTATAGGATTATTTACATATGGATAATCACCTTTGCAGAGGATAAATGTTCATCTATAGTCCTTAAGCTAAGATTAAACTAAAATCTGTTCCCCCCACCACCACCACATACACAGAATAAGATAACAATTTTTTTCTTTTCAATCTGATATTTAAAATTTGGTTGATTTAAAATTTTTTAACATACTTATAAAGCTTCAAATTAAAAATTTAGACCAAAAATTGATACAAAGAAAAGAAAAAGGCTTGTTTAGTTCTTGTACTAATATTCAATTTAAATGCTATCAATTTAGTTTTCAATTTTAATATTCAATTTAAAATGCTATCAACTCTTAAGTTTATTCTATTAGCTACTTGATCTCACAAGTGATTAAGAAATTCTATCATTATTGCAATGCAATACATCTTAATGGCATTGATTCAAGTTGGTTTTACAACATCTCAATGGTTGATAGGTTATTTAATCTAGACATTAATTATTCAAGCAATTATATGGTTTCAAGTAACTATTACTATTTAATAATCATTTGTTTGCATATGAATCAAGTGTTCTGATCTAGTACTAATAACTCCTGAAAAAATCTAATTGACCTACAGATAGGACCTTAAAAAAGGTACTACCACTCCAAGTCAGAGTGGACTTGTGAGTAATGGCAACAGAAGTATTCTACACTCAGAGTTAAAAAAAAAAAAAAAAAGCAGCAGCCTCACAACCAGATACAGTTTAGTGTTATACCCAGGACACCCCACTCTCTTTTTTGTAGGGAGAGGCATATCTCATTAGGAAGGTGTAGTTGGCACATTCTAAGGCATGCTAACAGAGTAATCAGTTTCAACTCCTCACAGGTTATTTAAAGCTTAAATTTGATTTATTCGTAAATGATTCACAAAGTAACTTTATATTTTCTGCTTTCCATTGTAATCATTTTTCAGCTGCATTTTCTCATTTTTTTGTTTATATAGTTTCAAGTATTCCTATCTAATACTAATACTCTACACAATCATTTCTTTGTCCAGTTATATGGTTTAAAAAACAAGGTTTAAATTAGAGTTGCCTTTCAAAAACTGGTTGTTCCACTAAGGCTTGAGAGCCCAGTCAGTCCTATTTTACTCAGCTGGGACAAAGGAAAACATTCATGCTTCCTCACCTCCAAGGGCATTAGAAAAAACTAAAATGCAAACACCCTAGTTCAGAATTTGAATGATTTGTTTGCATGAAAAATTGTTTCCTAAATATAACTAGATTTAGAAGTTACTGATCTTTTTGAAGTTGCTTTACTTGCAGATAGAAATAATATTATGAATCTGAAGAGCAGTATTAGCATTGCACAAAGTCTTATAAAATAAGCCCATAAATAACCTTAGGTAACAAAATTTACTGGGGGTGGGTTATTTCTTAATTGTTCATGCTTAAAGTAAATGGGGAGGGGGAAATACCTATTTTTCTCTAAACTTTGCTTTTGTAACAAGAGAAATGAAATTTTCAAAATTACCCATGATCTAGAACATTCCAGTAGGCAAGAATTTTCTAGAACTTGTTATATGAAAAAAAATGTACAGTATAGATACAAGTAAATTTTGATAGATATGTTGTTTTATTCAAACCTTACACAAAAGGTGAAAATTTACCATTTTTTGCAGAGAAAATAAGTTAATTTCTAAATTTCATTATCCAGGGCATGAAAGCAAAGTTTGAAGTAAATAGTGACTATTTTCTATACTTTTAGAATATAAGCAATAACATACCCTATACAGGAACAAAATTTGTCTTACATTGTGGAATGATAGCATCTTATTTTATGAAGTTTAAATACTCAAAAGTTTACATTTAAAGTTTTTAAAACTTTTAGTCAATTATCCAGACTAATGTTGTTATACTGAAAATAATTTATCTTAAGTATACAAAAATCTAATTGGTGATATAAAACAATACAGTTGTCACTCCTATCTTCAGTTTTGCTTTCCAGGACTCCAGTCAACCCTCAGGAATAAATAGTTTCTAGTTTTACTAAATTGTTCCAAATTGCAAGAGTAGTAATGCTAGCAAATTAAGATATGTTGAGGAGAAGCCATAAAATGCTTTTAAGTGAAAAGGTGAAGAGTTTTGGTTTTATTTAATGAAGACAAAAGAATTGCATGCTGAAGTGACTAAGATTAATAGTAAGAATATATTGAAAATTTCTATTGCTGTATATTGTTATATCGTTCTATTTTATAAGTTATTGTTCATCTCTTTAACTTTATCATAGGTATGCACATATAGGGAAAAAAATTGACAGTATATAGGGTTCATTAATATCTTCAGTTTCATGTATCTGCTGGAAGTTTGGTAATATTCCCCATAGATAAAAAGGGATGACTGCATCAATGATGGAAAATCTAACTTCAGATTTAATAACTTGTTTATGATTATATCTTATTAAATGTGTACATAAATAAGGCTAAAAAATTTGAGCCAAAATCTTGAGGAATTGTTAGGATCATTTCTGTTCTCGTTGCTATGGGGGCAAGGTCTATCTTGGTGCTTATCCACTCTTACTAATGTCACAAGATGACTCCCTCTCATTTCATGCACTTACACTCATCAAATCCTGGTGTAAACCAGATAAAAGGGAATTCATTTCAACAACAGTATAGAACCCCTTTTTTTCTTTAAATTGAAATTAATACTACCCATCCATATCTGGAAGACAAAATAATTTTTAAGGGTTTTCAAATAATCAAGCCACCTATACAGTAGGCTTGGTGTAAACCCATAGTAAATAAAATGATTAGAACATACTTTAAACACAAATAATGAGCCTAACCTTAAATAGAAACTACTTTATTTTTAATAATGACCTTTTACAACCTATATAATATTGATAATTACTATCTATTTAATACACGAATGTTAATACAAGACTTTCTTTAAACCAACTCAAATTTTTCAATCCCTTAAAACAGACAAATGAAATTCTAAAATGTTGGTAGATTTCAAGAAAGAAACAGTAAAGTTTCAATTTTTTTAAACTAAAAAGAATTAAGATTACTAATTCTATCAATTTGTTTCCATATTTTATATTAAAAGCAATAATCTTCTGACTGTCAATACAATAACTCTTAGAATTATGTATGAAAATTATATGTAATAATTATGGGGGCAGTACAAGTTTGAGTGACCTTTTTACAGGATTAAAAATATTCCATCTTATCAAAGTCTATACATTATGATTAAACTGGAAAGTTATCCTAGAGCTAATATCTATTTCTCAAAAACTGAATATAATGTAATTTACTAAAAAGAAGCTGTTCCAACTAGTTTAAGAGCAAAACTTTAGATTTTGCAACCTTCTATTAAAATGCAATAATATATAATGGATTGGAGAAAGAAATTATAGCTTTTAATAACCTACTTTATAGAAGGAAAAAAAAAAAAAAAAGTCCTGTCCTACAACAGTTTCATTTGCATAAAAATTCCATACACTAAATGTAACAACTATTATGGGACAGGTAATATTTTTCATTTTTGTTGATAAATTTATCTGTTAACTCCGAGAACCTGAGTGGCCAGTAGTTGTGTTGCTAGCAAGTACACATGCTCAGGCAGCCTTAATTCCTACTTCACTATGGCTTATAAAAATTTTGTAATCTTATCTAGTGTTTGCCAATGCTCTGGAAGACGTGGGTTCAATCCCAGGTCATGTCATACCAAAGACTTTTAAAATGGTACTTGATACCTCCTTGCTTAACACTCAGAAATATAAGGTATGTATCAAGGGTAGTGGAGCAATCTAGGGAAAGGAGTAGCGCCCTTCCCTACACCTTGGTGTAATAGATATTGAAAAGCGAGCCTTCTGGTTGCCCTCGACTACAGATGCCAACTATACTTACTTTTATTTAACAGTCTGTTAAACAGATTACATTTTCAGTTATTTTTCAGCCAGGAGACAAAATTGCTCTAAGGGTTAAAGCTAAGTCAATTCAAAAGATTCTTTAGTGTGAATGTTATTTACAACTTATTTAAAGTATTGGCCCAGCGGTTAGAGTGTTCGCCAATGTCCCGGGAGACCTGGGTTCAATCCCAGGTCAAGTCATACCAAAGACTTTAAAAATGGTACTTGATACCACCTTGCTTAACACTCAGCATTATAAGGTACGGTTCAAGGGTAAAGTGTAGCAATCCTGGGAATGGAGTAGCGCCCTCCCCTACACCTTGGTGTAGTAGCTATCGAAAAGGGAGCCTTCGGGTCACCCTCGACTATGGTCGCTAACTTTACTTTACTTACTTTTACAAGTCTGTGAGAAAAAGGAAATCCTAACATTTAGGCTATAATATTAAAGCTTTAGTGGGAATGAAGTAAAATTTCAAGGTGGGAAAAGAAAGTAATGTAGAAATGGTAAAAATATATAGCGGTACAAAGAGCAGAGATAGAAAGGAACACAAAGTAAATAAATGCCTTGCAACTCACAAATTAGGAATTAGATATGCCTCTTTTCTCTTTAATATTTTTTATTCAACATGTCCCTTCTTTATTTCTGCCCTTAAAAGTGCAGTACTGAAAGTAATGAACCCATATATTCAAAAAGTAATTCAAAAAAGCATATGAACATGCATCATAAAATGCAAAATGATTGATAAATATTTAAAAAAAATTTTTTACATAATATAAAAGGCAAATGTCAGAAAAAAAATGTAAAGATGATTTAGAAAAAGGCAAGAAAGACTGGGACAAAACCAGGAATCAAAGTGAAAGCCTAAAAGGAGAAAAATATTTAGAAAAGAAAAAAAAGTGGAATTCTTTGAAAAAAATAAAGATGGGAAATGCCTAAGACAAGATAATTCAATGTTAAAACCATAAATATAAACAATACATGTATAATAAATAGTATTACAAGTTGAATGACTTTAAGAGCTGAAATGACAATTGTGTATGTGGAAAAAAAAAGTGATAGCTTTGAACCCAGAGTTGGTCATGCAGACATTACTTTTGAAACAAGAAAAAGTTTTATTGGTAGCTTTCACTGAGAAAGTTCCACATAAAATTCAAGAGTTAAAAAAATTCGTGCATAAATATCTATGGTTTAGTTGCTTCCCTTTCATAAAGCAAAAATCGTAAGGGGAGATAACCATATTAGATAACTGAAAAATAATTGCCAGTTAAGGCTAGAACAGGATCCAATTTGATCTAAAAGGCTAAATTAAAAAAAAGAAAAACAACTGCAACAAATCTGTGAATTACAAACTACAAAAAGGTACCAAGTTTTATGCATGAATAATATATGATAATAGTACCAACCAACCAAATTGCAAAAACAAGACCAAGTATTCAAGTATCTTGTTTTAGCACCCCAATACTAAAAATAGAGGGTGCAATTACCAGGAAGGTGGGGTTTTCTACCTCACATTGACAATATACCACTGCCCTATCAACATAAAATTTTTAAGTACAGGTTTTAGTACAAAAATGGCCAATAAATTTTCTTCTGATCAAGCTACCACCTCATTAAATAATTATCAGGGGAACAGTATTAGTTATGTTGAAGACTCCTCACTAAAAAAATTTTAGTAAATAAAGATGTACTCTAAACTTGATTTAGCACAAGCCTTTAAAACTTAAAATTTCCTTTAAAGTTAGATTCAAATTAGTTTATACTGGGATCTATCAAATGTTTTCCCCAAAAATAAAAGGATAAAAAGATACATTTATTTTTGACTAAGTTTAAAAAAAAATAAGTGAAGACATAAGACTTAAGGTGATTAGTTCAAAAGTTCTTGTACGGCTAGAGAATTACATTTCTTAAATGCTTAAATTTTTGGAAGCAAGTATATTTACTAAAATAAAGTGACTTTTGGCCCACTCAATGCTGCAAGAGTAATAAAAAAAAATTTTAAATGTCTTCTCAGAAAGCTTCTACTCTAGGATCTTTAGAATGAAGATAAACTGGCAAAAACCGCATAGAAACTTTTAAAAATTGTCAGCATTTCAAGAAATCAACTGATAAAAATGAAGTAATTTACAGACTAGCTTAGTTAGGCACAAGGCTATAATACAAGACAACCAGAAGAGTTAAAAACAGTTTTCTAGCCTAACTTGTAAACCATCAAACCAACCTAAGTTTCCAACATTTTCAATGAAGTTTAGGCTCATGGCAATTTCTCAGACTTACATCCAGTAAGACTAAGAATAGAAAGGAAATTTTGACGTAAGGGAAAAAATAGGAAATTAAATAGATTAAAAAATACCTGATGGAGAATCCAAGATTTAAAAAAAAACAAAAAAAACTTGGATTTTGTAGCTGGTGTTATAATCTGTTCTATTGCTTTATTTTTAAACTAAATATTTTCTGGAAAAATATTACATACTAAACTAAAAATCAGATTCATTCAAGATAGCTACCTTTGGAAGTTAGACTTTTTAAAAAGATTTATTTTTAGTGTGCAATCTTATTTTCAAACATCTTTAAATTAATTTAGAGTTTATAGTCAAATATCACTCAGTGTGTGTGTGTGTACATAAAGAAAATAATTACTACATGGCCAAGAGGAATTATTTTCATATTAACTTTATCTCATGTATTGAGCACTTTATCAAGTTTTAGCTCAGGTAATTCTGTCAGTGTTTTTTCTTTTGACTAGACGTATATGTTACTTAAAAATAATCAAGTAGCACATCTTTATCATCTTTTTTTACTG
Source organism: Sepioteuthis lessoniana (assembly GCA_963585895.1). Taxonomy (NCBI): domain Eukaryota; kingdom Metazoa; phylum Mollusca; class Cephalopoda; order Myopsida; family Loliginidae; genus Sepioteuthis; species Sepioteuthis lessoniana. The sequence goes on along the minus strand of CAUZXS010001707.1, from coordinate 68,592 downwards.
AATGTTTTTTTCCACCCAGATATCAGTTTGTAGAATTTGCAAATTGTACAATCTGGGTTTTTCACACCAACAGAATTATAGATTAGATATGAAGAGATTATATATATATTATATATACACACTTTTCAAACTAGGGAGAGTACGTGGGATCAAACACTACACACATGATAAACTGACAACATTCAAAGTGGCCAGTATATTTGTACATTTTGTGGCTTTCATTGATCATAGAAAAAAGTCAATTTAAAAAAAAAAAAGGACTTTATACTTGCAAATTGACTTCATATACAAAACACCAAAATAAAATTCAACAGTATAATGGAAATAGACTTAATGAAGTAATACAATCAAGTATTAATATATTCTAGAAAATTTCAGAATAAGTACTTCATTAGTAAAATTAACATTTTTAGTGACAAATTGTTTAAATTGACAGATTAATATATATTTTGTACTTACCAGCTTATCAGCTTCAGAAAGAAGTCTCTGAAAGTTCTCATCATCTGTCAGCCAACTTGGCAATTCATTTTCACCTGAAAATAAAATTTTTTAGGTATTATTATACTTAAAACAATTTTTCCCATGAAGTTATCACAGCATACAACTAATAAAATAAATTTATTTATATATATATATATATATATATATATATATATATATATATATATATATATATATATATATGTGTGTGATCTGTGAATGTGTTTATTATAAATTGCTCACAATACAATTACTAGAATACATTTATTATAAATTTATTAACAACTCAGGATACTTTTATAATCATTGTCATATAATATTGCTCAGTTGTGTACATGTGATGTACTGAAAAAACTTTTTTCAAGACATTTTAATGTGGCAGAAGAGATGAAAAAGTCTGCATTAAATTAAATAAAAAAAAAAACTTTAGGAGAAGCCTTCTACTAGCAATCCAAAGACAAATAGAATGACTATCAGAAGACTTTGTGAGCATTTCTGTTGGGTCACATCAAGCTCTTCTTACCAAAAATTTAAGAAGGCAAGTTACCGTTCAGGGTTTTTGGACTATTCTATTCATTTTTGTTATATTCATGTTTCGGCTGATATGTTTTCTGGCCTTCAGGTGTTAGTCAAACTCGGGAGCCTACATGGAATGTTGAATCACGTCCTTTATTTAAATGGGGGTGGGGGTTTGAGGTCGCTTTTTCTGATTCTGTTAACCATAACTGGGTATAAGTGCTAAGTATTCCTGTATTGTTACTCACCTGCAGACAGGATTGAACCTGCAACTTCCAGATTGTCTCTCGAAGCTTAACCAACGCCTCAATCCATTACATTATGCATCCTACTAGACAATTCAGAGTGAATGTTTGGGACATAAACTTATGTTCTCACATCACTATGATTACTACTACTACTAGTCCCAAAAATTCACTCTAAACTGTCCAGCAGGACACATAGTGTAACAGTTATAGGCGTTGGTTCCCTAAGCTTCTAAGGAGACAATCATCTGGAGGTTGCAGGTTCAATCCTGACTACAGTTGAGGAACAATATAGGAATACTCATTTGTTTGCACACGAAGGTAGTTTCAAGTATTGCTTTCAAATACTAATGGTTTTATTTTCATACGATTAAATGATTTCAAATCATTACTATGTAACACTAACAATTCAATTTAATGTCAGTCATTTGTTTACAGTTTTGGCTGCAGAATATACCAATTGCACTTTTGGAGAGGTGGAAGACACCCAACTAACGAGTGTCTCGGATATGACACAAAACAATCTGATGGTATGGTTTGAGTAATGCTGGAGTTTTGGGGAAAACTGTACTTATGTTAAACTGAAATATTTGAAATAGAACTTTATATGTATAAAAATGGATTTAGCATTAAATAACCTACAATGGTTGATATGCCATAAAATCCAAACAAACAAAATCCTATATATTTAATATATGTATAAAGAGGATTTGGCTTTAAATAACCTGCAATGGTTGATATGCCATAAAACCCAACCAAACCATATATATCTAATATATATGTATAAAGAGGATTTAGCATTAAATAACCTACAATGGTTGATATGCCATAAAACCAAACCAAACACAGTTAAATGGTTAAACCTTTCTCTTTGATACATAGATGAGACCCTAGCAGGTACAACCACTCTGGATCAGAGTGGACCAGGAAGTAATGGCAATGAAGGATTACTCCACATTCTCTAAAGTTGGAACTTCACCATCAGATGGTTTAGTGTCATATCTAGGACATGAGTTGAGTGGGTATCTTACCTCTCCTGTAGAAATGCAGTGGGTGTATTCTACAGCCTCAACTGACTGGACTTTATAGGTATTTTGACTAATGGAAAGGCTACGGGAATAAACATCTTGATTGTCAAAGGGGACTATTTTGAGGGGGGGGGACCAAAAAAAAACAAACCATTTCATTTCTTTCTAGGTAAATACAGCTTTAATTTCAATCTTTTGAATGTGAGAGAGAGAGAGAGAGAGAGAGAGATGGTAGATTTTGGTAAATCTGACAAAAATAAGTGGAAAAGTGGATAAATCAAACAGGTTTAGCAGTAATATTTTGTTCTTTATTTCAGGGAGAACTTCTGAAGTTCTTCCTTGAACAAAGAATGAAATATTACTGCTAAACTTGTTGTAAGTTTGATTTATCCACACACACACACTATATATATATTATATATATATATATATATAAATTTTGACAGGTACTGTGCAAATAAAAAAACGAGTTTTAATTCCAGAGTACTGTTCAAATTCAACATTTTTAGAAAATAAATTAAAAATCCTAATTTAGAAGAAAAAAAGAAAAAAAGAAAAAAAAAAGAAAAAAAAGAGAATTGGAATTTAAAAAAGAATACAGTAATTTGAATAAAAAAAATTACTCACCCCCTCAAAGAAAAAAGAAAAAAAAAAAAAGTACATCACAACAACAACAACTAACCTCTAGCTTTAGCTTCTTCCATTCCTCTCTTTAGTTCTTTCAATCTTGAAATGTCATCTCGCAAGTGGGAAAGGCGTCTTTGTGAGGCTTGAAGATCCAGCTCCAAGTCAACTGATGTGCGTATTTGTGTTCTTCTACCAGCGGTGGACCCAGCTGCTCCTGGCAACTAAAATAAATTGATAAAAATTCAGAAATTAAAGCCTTTCAGTTTATAATAGTTTAACATTTGAATAAATTTTATTTCTATATGTCAGGGGGTGGGCAAACTTTTTGGTGGGAGGGCCACATACATCACTGGGTTATGAATTATCAAAGGGCCACATCTTTTTAAATCAAAAGAATTTAGTCTCAATTCAAGAACAAGTGTTTCAAAAAGAAAAAAAAATTTTTTTTTTTTAAAGGAGGCTCCTGCAGGCTACAGTTTGCCCACTCCTATATATAATTCTAGCAATTTATCTCAATGAGTCAGTTGGTTTCACTGCATGTCAAAACCCTTGTGTTATTCAGGGTTAAAGTAAGTCTTTTGCAAGCAATTAGGTTTTGTAAACAATTATAGCTTCAAATGATTTAATTCAAATAATTTGCACAGTTATAGTTTCAAGTATTCCTATCTAATACAAATAATTTGCACAGCTATATAGTTTCAAGTATTCCTATCCAATACAAATAATTTGCACAGTTATATAGTTTCAAGTATTCCTATATAATACAAATAATTTGCACAGTTATATAGTTTCAAGTCTTACAGTAACCCTTGTAAACAATTTTAGACATACAGTCTAATAAGAAAACTGATCTTCATATTAATCAGCACTTCTTATGACTATACATTAATGACTATGCATTCTGACTAGAATGAAATCCAACAGTTATTACAAAACTAATAAAATATTTGAGGGAAAAGTTATTTCAGTGAGAATAAAGAATATATTTCTATCAATAAAAACTTTTTTTTTTAAATAAATAAAAAACAAATTATATATATAAGTCATGGGCGACCAGAAGGCTCCCTTTTCAATAGCTACTACACTACAGGTGTAGGGGAGGGTGCCACTCCTTTACCCAGGATTGCTCCACTTTACCCTTAATACATACCTTATATTGTTGAGTGTTAAGTAAGGAGGTATCAAGTACCATTTTTAAAGCCTTTGGTATGACGCGACCTGGGATTGAACCCAAGCCTCCCGGTCCATTGGCGAGCATTCTACCGATTAGGCCAAGGAGCTGGTTATATATATATATATATATATATATATATATATATATATATATATATGATCCAAGGGGTAGGAGTATCCAATATGAGTGCTCAATACTAATGGCCATTGATATATAATTTGGGATTAATGATACATCAACACTCAACATGCAGAGCTAAAAAATCTTTTATATAAAGACAAAAAGAAAAAATTCACTTTAATGATACCAAGAAAGTGAATTTTTTTTGTCTTAATGTTATATATATATTTTAGTGCAAAATGTAAGCAAACGAAAGCTAAAACATGCATTATAATTCCTGAGTTGATGTATGTCAGCAAAATGGCTGAGTGGTCAGATACCATGTCTAGCATAAAGTTAGGTGGGTTTCAATCCCAGTTTGAAGCATCCTGCATGTCTAGCCAGAGTTGTGATAAAATGAAATTGACTGTGGATGACATATATATATATATATATATATATATACATACATACATACACACGTGTGTGTATGTGGTTGGATGATTTTGGAAATTTGGACATGTTCCTTGGGATGACATTTTCATAAAAGGTAGTTAATGATAAAGTCCTTGTTTTTAAAAGTGTGCTTTGATTAATAGTTTTCTGTATGTGCGTGTAGTTGGGCAGCAGTCCTTCATTTAAGCAAGTTTGATTAAATGAAGACATTTTGTCTATATAATCTTATTAGGATCCTTTCAAGTTTCCTGACAAGTATTTTGGTTTTAGGTTGGAGTTGATAGATGAACTTACCAAAATTGTCCCGGGTGCTTTCAGACCTTTCATAGGCCATCCAAGGTTATTTGCAAGAGTAAAAAAAATTTTTTTTTTTTTAAAGTTTTTAATATTCTATTTCTGTTCATAGTGTTCCATTTTAAATCCGTTTGATGTCATCAGCATCTCGGTTTAATCCAACTATATGTTTACATAATATTTGCAACATTAGAAAAAAAACAAAAAAAAAACAAAAAACAAACTTGTAAACAACCGAAAGATCCGAAAGTGCTCGTGACAATTTCAGTAAATTCATCTACCAACTCTAATCTCAAACCAAAAACACTTGTCAGAAAACTTGAAAGAATCCCAATAAAATTATATAGATAATATGTCTAATCAAATATATATATATCTCATCTACATTTATTATTTACAATATATTTGATTACATTTTCATGGCTATAGTTATCCTAGACAAAAGTATTGGGAGCAACTAAGCAGGAACTAACAGATGCACTTATTCTAGCAAAAAATAAAGACAAGAAACAAGAATGATCACCTTTTACACACACACAATTGTACAAGATATAACTATTTTCAATTAGACTATATAAGTAAAGTATTAGAACTGATTTAGCCTTTGGGAGAAAATTGAACAGCATATGAACAAGACATAATTGAAACCCAGTGACAACATACCATAAGACAAAATGTATTAGTAGACCTATTACAATCTTAAACTTTGGGAGAAGGCCGAGTCCTACAGTAGACTGAGAAAAACACTGATTTACATATACAACCTATAGTTATTTTATTGCAATCTTGGAATTTCATTTTTTTAATTTAAAAAAAAAAAAAAAAAAAAAAAAAAAGGTACTTTTTCATAAACCAATGAATTTAGGAACAACAGGATAGTACAAGATAGTCAAGTTCAATATTTCAGGAGAAAATATAAGAAAACTTGGGCACATTTGATATATGGGTATATAATTTCAAAATAAGTTAGTATAGTTTAATTCTTATTAGAAATAACTCATGGATTAAAATACTTTGCTTCAAAACAAATAAAATTTAAACTGGATATTTTTCATACAGCACAAAGGATTGATATATATGCAGTTTATTATTACAACTGAGTACTTAAAATTTTTTTTTATGTTATCTTATTTGTCTTATCCATTTTCATACCAGGTACCAAAGTTTCTTCAATTAATTTTTTTTTGTAAGTAATAAGAGTTCGGAAAGAAAATAAAAGTTACCTTTTTCCACCTTAAACTCTGCCTTCCTGCAGAGTTTCTCTGGAATGGCCCACGTTTGTAGAGCGGCATAGAGCTGTCACTATCACTGCGATTCAGCTGGATAATGAAAAATAAAATTTAACATTTTTGAGACAATCCATTTTTTCCCCTCTAAATAGCTGTACAATCAACTATTTATTAAACCAAAGCAGGCAATCTTTATTTTACTACCTAGAATACTTGGGTGGCCTAAATTCTGGCCAAGGAATCTATTTCTACATATCTATTTGCCGACCAAAAATGAAGCTATTAAATAAAACATTTTACATTTTCAGTTTCTTTCAGTAAAAACTCCTAAGTGGAGTGTCCAGATCTCAGGGTAAAAATATTCTAACATGTATTTTTAATGATGTAATACAAGTAATTTGTACAGTTATATGGTTTCAAGTCTTATAAATATTCTATCTAAATATAAAAAAATTATGTATTAGTATAGTATATTTAACTCACCTTACAAACATAAGCACTGCCTTGCCTATCTGCAGGTGAGAATGTCTGAGAACGCCTGATTGTGCTTTTGCGGACATTGTCTGTTGTCCGTTTCTTCACCCTGCATATCTCAAAATCACCGTCTGTATTTGTTCCCTTGTCACATGTTTTCACTTCCTCATCAGCAGCAATGACAAAATCGGTAAATTCATAGTTTTCAAACACTAACCAACCCACAGAAGGATCCTTGTTTACCATGATAAAAAAAAAACAAAAAAAAACAATTTAAACAATTCATTTACTCATTGCATGCATTATCAAAGTCTTTAAAATGATTTTTAATGGCATGTCAACCTGTCTGGAGTTATTTTATGCCTGCAGGTAGAGAATTGTGTACATTATTCATATTGACTTATAGATTTCTAAATTTTTTTTTTTTTTGCATTGTTATTTGTATTGAATAGGAATACTTGACATCATAATTTGCAAACAGATCTATTTGACCTATAGATGAGACCCTAACAGGTTGTCTGTTTATCTCACGTATACCTCAATTCTGATATGAATTGTCAAATCTACACCTTCTCAAGTAATGAAACAAAAAACATCTTCATATCCTCTTGTGATAGAAATGTTCAATAATCTTAGCCACACCTTCACCACACTAAATCTTTAAAACGAGCCGATAATATAGATTTCACAAATTCTCTCATTAAGAATGTTTTTTTGAATGTATATAAAATTAAATTATTTCTTCTTCCTAGCTTTTGATCTTATAGTGAAAGCTGATGAAATATTCAAGTATATTCTAACCTTCTTTGGAAGAAACATAATCAGGTTCGAGGGACAAATTACCAATTCAGAATAAACCTGGGAATGCTGACAGTGAAAAGTACACTCTCCCCAGAGCTCCAGAACTGGAGCCTCACTACCAGATGCAGTTTAGTCTCATACTTAGGACACCCACCTCTGCAGGGGATATAGTCAGCAGTGTATCACAATTCCAACCGAAAATATAACTTCTCCACTACCTTGTTGATACCTTAGTCATATAGAACACTGGTCTTTCTTTGTAACATTTCATCCATCTGATTCACCAAGAATAGATTGTTACTAATCAATAAAACAGGGCCATTGGCCAAATGAGTAGAATGTTCGCCAATGGTCCAGGAGACCAGGGTTCAATCCCAGGTCATCATACCAAAGGCTCACAAAAATGGTACTTGATGCTGCCTTGCTTAGCACTATAATGTGAGGATCAAGGGTTAAGTGGAGCAATCCTGGGAATGGAGTAGCACTCTCCCCTGCACCTGTGTAGTAGCTATTGAAAAAGAGAGCCTTCGGGTCAGCCTTGACTAAGGTTGCCAACTTTACTTTTAATCAATAAAACGAACAATTCTGAAATCCATTATTAAATACTTTCTAGACTAGGAGTAGGAAACCCGTGGTTTTAATGTCACATGCAGCTTTCTAAATTATCAAGTGCAGTCTTTTACAACCAACTTGAAAGATCAATTATTACACAGCTACACTTTAGAATTGGATATCCCACCAACAAGTCATGCAAGAATTTGAGGAAGTAGAATTTTTTTATTTTGACATATATAAAGCTAAAGTGTGCATATACATTGGGTCATATATTTTACAATGCTAATTAGAATCTTTCATAAAATCAAGTGTCTATCATTAGATCATTATATATCATCAAGTATCGACAGTAAAATTTCTGACTTTCTCCATCCATTCCTATCAACCATCACGCCACCCCCAGTGGATCCACCAAACTACATCCAGTGTCTGCATAGGGTGTAAGCCCTTGTTGGTCAGCTAACACTGGTGTGTCCATGTGCATTAGTCCATACTCCTACATCTCTTGTTTGTCTTACTTGGATAGTTTGTAAGATGGGCATTACTCCCAGGCTTTGTTCAAAACACCATGTAGCATTCTTGTGTAGTTCCTATCTAGCTTTTAATGTATTTTGGTAGCATCCATGGGGTACATCTATACAGTAGGATTGACACAACTTGCAAAAATCCTCTTCACACACGCACACTTGGATGAATATATATTTTGGGTTACAATTTCAGTGCAGTAAACAAGAGGAAATTAGTCCATCATTAAAACACCTTTCATAAAATGTCAATAACTTAAGCTTTCACTAACCAGTTAATTCCCACTGAGTATTTATCTTAATTTCAGTTTTTTTTATCAAAACTCTCAGACCATCATTCTTGTTTACTAATAAACATGAATTAGAAATACAACTTATGAAAATTTCAATTAATTTTTCTTTTAAGAAATAGTCAGAAATTAATATCCTAATGATTTTTGCATTCATATTTGCATTTGTGTAGTTGCTTGATAGTTTCCCTTACCCTACAAACAGTCCTATCAAATTGGAATAGTTTTTAGACAGAACTATTTGACCCTTAGATGAGAACCTAACAGACACTCAGTTTAGGTTAGGTTTCTTTGTTTAATGGCATATCAACCTTTGTAGGTTATTTAATACCAAAGCCATTCTCCAAGAAGAACAGTAGTGATACTATTTAACCCAGAGCTGGAATTGGTTTAGGAGCATGCTCCATGGGTTACTGGCTTTGGTTTGGCCACCTGGTATGTATGCTAGGTGGAATATTACTGACAAGCATAGATTCACATTGCACAGGACCTCTGGGTCTGGTGAATCTATAACCAGCAAGTTCACCTGGCATATGTGCCAGGAGACATAGCAAAGGCTAGCATAGATCACATTGCACCTAGTGATTCTATGTCCAGCATAGTCTAGCAAGGGACGAGCTTCGGCTCATGCACAACCTCCCCCACTCGTAAATCCCCATGATAAAAAAAGATCTTATGTCAAATCCTGCCTGGTGAAAGGCACAGATAAATATCAACTAACAGGTGCTACCACTTCAGGTCAGTGTGGACCTAGGAGTAATGACAATAAAATGGGTCCGCTGGTTGGGTTTAATGGCATATCAACCATTGTAGTTTATTTAATGCCAAATCCCTTTTATACATATATTAAATACAATTTCTAAACATTTCATAGATAACATTTTTAAAACAAACCCAAGTTCATTTTTTTTGGCACATAGTTAATTGGTTTCACTTATTTCTATCTAATACGAATAATTCTATTTACAATTATTTGTTTGCACACAAATGTTTTCAAGTATTGCTATTTAACACTAAAAATTCAATTAGTCATTTGTTAGTACACAGTTGAATGATGAAACAGTTCTATTTCTAACAATTCAATCTAACATCAGTCATTTGTGTGCACCGAGTTTAAAATGTCAAACAATTCTATTTGACCCATAGATAGGACCCTATCAGGTGTTACCACTCCAGGCCAGAGTGGACCTGGGAATGATGGCAATGAAGGGGTATTCTGCATTCCTCAAAGCTCCAGCATTACTGGAGTCTTACCATCAAATTGCTTAGTGTCATATCCAGGACACTCATTGGAGTGGTCTTACCTCTCTCCAGAGATGCAGTTGGTGTATTCTATAGACCCAGCAGACTGAGCCACAAACTCCTGAGTATAAAGAATGCAGGTTCAAGCCTTTCCTGAAGACTATTTCTGATCAATGCTATTTACTAAGGTTTAGGAAGTGACAAGATGAGAGTTAAAAGAAACATTTGAAATTATGATAAGATACAAATAAATATTATGAATTCAAAATTTAACCACAGCTTCTACTGGTTAATTTTTTTTCATACATTCATGCAAGCATAAAAGTTTTATTATTACCTGTTCTCTTGCAGATTCTGTCGGATTAATCTCTTTATCTTCTTCCTCCTCTTCCTCTTCTTCCTCCTCCTCTTCCTCCTCTTTTTCATGGACATCATCTTGGTGACTCTGCATGGCTTCTGGACCTGCAAAAAGAAAATTTTAAGTATAATTACAATGTGTACATACATTCTAATCAAATCATTCAGACACATTAAATACCATCAGATGAGTTTAATGTAATTTTTTTCTACAACTGTAAATTTGTTGCAGACTTTTCATCATAAATCAAGATTTTTAAAAAGGCTAGACACTTATTAAATTTTTTTACTCCTTTTGGTAGTCTTTTGTTAGAACTAAAAAATTTTATAACCTATGTTTATATATGAATGATGGTCTGAGAGTTGTGATAAAAAGCAACTGATATTAAGATATAAGAAATACTCATTGGTTAGTGAAAGCTTAAGTTATTGACTGGTCAATTATTCAATATCAACTAAATGTTAAGCATAAGTCTCTACAAGTAGTGAGGAGTGTGTGTGTGTGTGGGCACACTTTTTTTCTTACATATACCTTCTCATCAGCTGCCAGTCAGAGATGATACCAGTTTTGGTTGATAAAGTGGTACAACCATTTCTGGCCCAGCTGGCAGTTCTGCCCACCAGTTAGGGTATTATTTTGTCATCTAGTGTCATGCATTCCCTTGTCTCATTTCCTTAATGATGTAACATTGTGTTTATTTCTGTTAAGTTTAACATCTCCATGAAATCACATTTAGACAGCTCAAAAATTTTTATTCCATTACAAAAAAAAAAAAAAAAAAAAAAAAAAAAAAAAGAAAAAAGGTTCCCCCCCCACAAACGATTGAAGTTCATTCATAAAAAATTCAACCCCCACATTTGTATTTGATGTTAGCTATCAATCAAATCCAACTTAAAAGATTGTTGAGCAGCAGTCTGTATTTGTTTTAAGACTGCCAGATCCCATTTTAGAGACTAGCCAGTGAAGCCTATTTTGGATAGAAAGAAATTGAATGCCCTAGGAAACCATATCATCAAACTTCAATTGGTAACACACAATTTATCCAATCCCTCTTCACACAATTTGAAGAGATTCAAACTAGTTCACCCTCCACTCCTGTGTATCCTGTGTTCTCTTTCCAAGGAGCAGTCAACTCCACCAGAAAAACATTTCTTGGATCACAGCATAAAGTCAGGGCATTGATTGGTTTGAATGATGTGTACAGGGAAGTGGGATGAAGCAGTGAAGTCTACTGTCAACTACCTGTCACTTGCTCCACTCAGTAGTCTCATGTTAGTATCTTTTTCCTGGGTTTAAGCAGAGAACATTCACCTTTCTTGCATAAATGATTCCTTAGTTCTTTGGTCACTACAGGTTGCTTGTTATTTGTTTCAAATTAGGTAGCAAAAAAGTCAATGACCACTTTCAGTACTTGATTGTGGTGCCAGGTGTATATCTGCAAAGATTCTTAACAGATAGAGAGCACATGATGTAGGGTCTCACTCATTTTTGCACCATTTACACATATCAATCAATGTAGACCTACAACTTGAGTTTGAGTTTTGTTTAACGGCATATCAACCCCTGTGGGTCATTTAATGCCAAAAAGGTTATTTTTAATTTCAGTCATTAAAATAGCGGTTCTATAGAGATGTTTGGTTATATCTTACTGAAAAAGTTGCTTTATTTTTAGAAAATTAAAAATGTTTTCAGGGTTTGTATTCTTAAAGATGTCCCTCAGGTTTCTTGCTTGATAGTACTTAGTACGGATATGTTTAAGGTTGTTACAGTTTAGAAGGATATGTTTGGTTGTGAGTTGTACTTTGCATGATGGGCACACTGGGGCATCCTCCCCTTTTAACAGGTGTGAATGAGTAATGTGTGTGTGTGCCCAATACGTAATCTGGCAAGTATTACTTCTTCTCTTCTGATACTTCTGTAGCCTGTTGGCCACTCTCCGATAGCTTCTTGTATTTCATGGAGTTTGTTTTGGGTCTGATTGTCCCATGATTTCTGCCATTTGTCTGATATAAATTTCTTTATGGTTGGTTTTAGATCTGTATATGGGATTTTTGATTTGCACATGTCAATTTGAAGAGCTTTTTTTGCAGCTTCATCTGCTTTTTCATTTCCTTGGATGCCAATGTGACTTGGTATCCAGGTGAATATGATGTTATTTTTAGAGAGGGTGTTTAGTTTGTTTAGGAGCTTTGTAATCAAGGGGGATGATGTATCTCTATTCTGTAGTGCTAGCAGGATTTTACCCCTCTGCAGAGGTGCAGTCAGCGTATTCTACAGCCCCAGCTGACAGGGCGGCCTACAACTTGAGATTTGAGGCACATTGTAGATCATATGTAGATTGTAGAAAGAAAGAAAATAGCTAGAGGTTCCATTGACATCCAGGTATTCTATAAAAGCCTCATTAGTCTCAACAACACTCAATGTTGCCCATGTACCTTATGTTACATAGCCAGATACATGGATGTCTGAAATAGACATAGGGAATCCGAAATACACGCGAAACACTTTATGACTTCTTAGTTCAGCTACGAAACTTTTTATTACCTTTGAGTTAAAGGTTTTTCGACATGAGGAGAGAGAAAATCTTTCTATGCTGACTGCTTTTACATCGTGGCGCCCATAGCGCACAAATTCGTCTGGCCTCGCCCAGCTCTCAATCTCAACACTCTCGTTCGGAGGCAGAAACTCAACTCACTGCTTTTTCTCAAATCCCAAAAATCCTCAGTCCACACTTCTGTTGCTTGATGTCATTCACACCCCCTGGTCTATTTCCTATCTGGGGTTTTATTTTGACATCTGTGAATGACGCGTGAACACCTGTGCTCCTGTTTGCACCTAACTAACCCATACACTGAGCCGAAAGGTTCTCATCCTAACTGAACCAAAAGGCAAGATATACAAAACGAAATCCCTCCACAATTATATTACACCTATTTAGCCAGTCAAAATGAAAACTCTTTGCTGTTTCTCTTCAAACATCCTCATTTCTGTGATTATTATGTCCCTTTTCCCTTTGGGTGTTCTTTGAAATAAGAAAGAGTGTGTCATACTTCCAAGGCCAGCTCAAACATCCTCATTTCCAAAATCTATTACTTTTCCCCTTTATATTTTACTCATTAATTATAGTAGCATTTAGAATTATGGTTACTTTATTGATATGAAGAATAATCTGATGTATATCCTTATCTGCATATTCCATAACCTTTTTAGATTCCCTTCATGGTAAATCTCTGGGCAATATGAAGATTAGTTGGTAGTGTACATTTCTCAAAGGAAAATACAACAAACTGTTCTGATTAGATGGTAACCTTTCAATGCTCAAGGACACTCCCTGACCCAATCTAATATAACCTATTATTTTGTTCATAGCCTGAAGGGAAGGGATGAGAGAAGAGATGGATTCATAACTTCAAGAACATAACATATAATGAAATGCAAACAGTTTCTTCCAGGATTTGAACCTTATTGACCACGTTACGTTACTTTACTTCTGGAGATTATATATCAAGTTGCACTGATGGCACAGACTTCTATGACTCTGCATCCCTATCATCCATTGCTCCTGGCAGGTCTGCCAAACTAGATCCTGATGCAAGTTCTTGCTGGTCAGTCAACACTGGTGTTGACATGTTTAGGGGTCTATAGAAGAACATTGCTAAAGCGTTCATCCTTGTTTCTCCAGCAGTGTCCCATATGTTGTAATCTTACTTCCCATTTCACAAAATATCTAATTGACCATATGGCTGTTGTCTCATGGGTATTGCTTTCAAGATTAAAAAGTAGTGCATGCTGTCTTTAACAAATCCTGGAAGCAACTCGTGTGTGTGTGTGTGTGTGTGTGTATATATATATATATTGTAATTTACTTGAAGCATTCCACAAATTATTTTATTGTATTAAGTTAGAGGGCTATTGCAATGCAAAATAATTATTTCAGTAATGAATTTCAAAGTGAAAACTTCATCCAATGTTTTTTTTAAAATGAACATGATGTTGGGGTGGGTGATATGCTGACACCATAAAAAAATATTGAACATCCAACATCGTGTTCATTTAAGAAAAGTCTGAAGTTTTTACTTTGAAAGACTCATAATTATTTTGCATTACAATATCCCTCTAACTTAATACTAATATATATATATATATATATATATATATATATATATATATAGTATTATCTTCCCTATGCATGCATGCAACTTCATCCAGGTAGCACATGCCTGGATATACAAGTACAGTCTAAAAATATAGGCAACTTGGAATGAGAGTTGTTGAGTTTTTGATACAACTGCATCAGTCACAAACTCAAAAGTCTACAATACCATTTTTCAAATCTTATTTTTATTTTGTTCTTTTGAGGGGAAAGAGATAAATATAGATTCTCAAATGGTCTGTCTTAGGAACAGACTGTAAAGCTCAATATTTTAGAATTTATTGCCAAGTACATTACTTTTAGAACCCAGTAATTCAATTTACCACTTTTGTTTCATTAGATATTCATGAAGAATATTGATTTTTGAGATTTAAAAAGCTAGTGGGTATCATTTACTAAAAAAAAAAAAAAAAAAAAAAAAAAAACTTTGTAAACCAAGTTTATTTCTTGGTGCAGTTTGTATTTTACTTCATGCTAACACCTTAACAACATATATACATTTCTCCTCACTCCAGCCGTGGGTAAAATAAGATGAGGCTCATAAACCTTGATACGGCAACCAGAATAGGAGAGACTGAATTCAGAACCTGAACAGAGTTGTTCAAAGAATCTGTGGCACATCAAAGTAGCATTCTTCAGCTCTTACCCAATGTACATGGCTCTATACAAACCTTTACTTCTATAAACAAATCATCTGTATGGTTCATTTACTAAGCTTTGGCTTAATGGTTTAGTTTAACATATCAACTTCTCATGGGTTATTTAATGCTGAAATTTATTCATTTGTAAATGATTATATCCTAACTTTATATTATAAGATTCCAATCATTTTTTAAAATTGTATTTGTCTTATTTGATAATTTGTTTACAATTATATGATATCAAATATTTTTATTAAAAAAAAAAAAAAAAAAAAAAAAAAAAAAACATAGGTAATTATATGGTTTCAAGTAACTATTCCTATTGAATGTTTGCACAAAGTTATATAAGTATTCTTATCTAATACTAAATGGTTAGAGTGTTCGCCAATGGCCTTGTTAAGATGTGGCTTTGTAATGAAGAATAGAAAATCAACAGGCAAAATAGCATTAAAGGCAACTGATATTCATAATTAACCTAAATTATATCAGGGAAAGGAGTAGCGCCCTCCCCTACACCTCGGTGTAGTAGCTATTGAAAAGAGAGCCTTCTAGTTGCCAACGACTTTATATCATAAGTTTATTAAAGCTTTACCTTGGTTTCGTGTGAGCGTAGAAGTCTGAGATGAAATGATTGTTGATTCATCACTACTTTCTTCCTTTCCAAAATTAACAAAAGGATGAACAATTCTGAAACAAAAATAAAAAATTCAATTATATTTAATACAATATGAAAAAGCTGAGAACTAATGGAGAAACTAAACACTTGTCTCATTTTAGGTTTCACACACACAAAAAAAAGTAATATAATCATCTTAACATGATTGTGGTACAAGGCCTGAAATAGAGGCATTCAGTGAAAACTGAACTAATTATCTGCTGAGCTTGCCTACTAATCATCACATCAGGACACACCCTCTTCCAAAACTCAGAGTAGCTTAGATTGAATCTAAGCCACGAGTACAGGGCACCTAGAAGAACAAACTCGCTATTCAGTAACTGGTCTGAAAGACTAGCTTACTAATCACTTGAGGTGCAGGTAACAATACTTATCTAATAAAATGGATTTTACAAGTCAAGTCCTGGATAAGATCATTTTTCCATTTCACTTCACACTAATACTCTTGAGAAAGGCAAGCATCTTTTCTACTTCCCAGCTATAGGTAAAATAACTAGTATAGACTGGGCTCTAGCCTTGGTAGGCAACTGGTCTAGGAGAAGGAAAAGCAATTCAATATCTGAAGGTTCAGAATCTAACACACAAGGGCATCATCTTTCGATTAACAGCTCATCCAAAAAGATTGGCTGCTTTGACACCACTATAAACAAATCACTTGAAGTTTATTTGCTAAATATCATTGGTGCTGATGAACAAACATTAGGAATCATGAAGTGGCCAAATATATTTATTATTTAGAATCATATAAAATATAGTATTTAGTAACTTTATTATAACAGTTAAAACCATTTTTTTTTAAAATACCAAAATTATTTTACATAAATTGAAATTAAATTCCTTTGCTTTTCAGGTTATATAAAATTTTTTAAAAAATGCTCACTAAGGAAAAATAAATCTTTAAGTGTTTTAATATCTAAGTCTCCAATAAGCAAGTCTTGCTTCATTTGATTCAACTTTGCATTTAAGATTTAACTTTGATAAATGTTTCATGAAATTGAACAGTAAATATTCAAAATCTATTCCTTACCTACTCTCTTTGCTGGCATCTATAGAACGTTCTTCACAAGATAAGGAAGTTTTCCTCATCTCTGAAGATGGAGTCACTGATAACTGGCCAATTTTATCTTTGACTGCATTCTGAAATTAAAATTAACTTACAATGGAGTTTACTTAGACTAATGTTCCACATTTCTATTTTTCATCATAAGTTGGAAGCAAATGAAGATAAAAGAAAAATTTACTTTCTATAAGTTGTGGCAGATAAGTCAACATAAGCCTTAAAAGGAAATCTAAAAATAAATAAAATAAAATAAAAAAAATAGTCAAATATTGCTGGGTTAAAATCAGTCTTTACCACAGAGTAGTCAACCAGTGATAAATATTTAGATTTCAGCTTTGCCGTATAATTTTATCCTGAGTTTTACTTTTTTTTCTCTCCCCAAACTTAAAAAAAAATAAATAAATAAATAAATATCGACTCATAAATAATATAAATTTTTTTTTTTTTTTATGTAAGAGATATACAAGGATCTTCAAAAAAATGTTCTAAGCTTTACCTAGAAAGTATAGCTGAACATTTTTCTTGTGGCAACACTACCACTTGTAAAACTAGAAAAATCAAAATTAGTTTTTTGAGTTTATAATTAGTAGTGTGTTGCCATAATAAAAATGTTCAGCTATTGATCTTTCTGGGTGAAGCTTAGAACTTTTTGAATGACCCTTGTACAAATATATATATATATATATATATATATATATATATATATATATATATATACACACACACACACACTGATACAGATTTTTCTCATAACAATTTCAAACTTATATCTATTATTTAAGAAAAAAAAAAAAAAAAAAAAAAAAGAAGTTATCACCACCTACCCAAAATAAAAACTTTTAAATAGCTATTTTACTGATTATAACTTTTCATTTACAGGAGATAAAGTGTCAACTTTATTCTACCTCTAAATATTAAGAAATTATTGAATATAAAATATAGAAAATAATTTTATAAAAACAATGTAGTTGAAAAATCCTTTAAATATTAGTCATTTTTTGTCACCATAAGTTGGTTATTTCAATAAATTTCAAATCAAAATATTTGAATGATCAAATACAGATCCTATAAACAATAACTACTCACGAATAAAGGAATTTTTTCACACACACACACACACACAAATAATGGACTACTGTTACAATGCAAACCTAACAAGTTTATAGGGCATCTGGTATGCATTAAATATGAAAGCTATATTATAAACAATACTTCAAGTTAGGCAAAGAACTTAATATATTCAATTTAATATTACTTTTATCATAATTTCAGTTGCTTTTTATAACTCAAAGATTGTCTTATGATCTTTACCTTATTGATTGGATTACCAAAGTCATTGGTGCATGCAAACACATACACACTTGAATGATTGTTTCCTAGCCTAATTTGTAACGCAGGCTTCTGAGAAAAGATAAGTGTGTGCTAAGGGAAAAATTACCGTTTTCAGTTCATGCTATTTATTGGATATTACAGAATGTCAAAGTTATGATTTTAAAAAAATAGTTAAAAAGTTGACAATTGAAAATGTTTCAAAGTCATATTTAACAAGGTTTTACATGCCTTTATGATGAACCCAAAGACTTAGATAATATAGTATATAAGGGATAATATTTATATAATAGTAAAAAGCAATTATGTGAACCCCAAATGTTTTGAGGTTTTTTATAGCCTATCTAACATTAGTACACAATTATTGGAAGTGGTCGCTTCATTTTATAAAACTTACCAGTAGCTTTTCACACATTTGCGTACAATTTGTACTAGTTACAGGATCCTTTCTCATAGTTTGTTTCAGGTCCGACTGCATAAACTTGAAACTTAGGACATTATACCAACGAACACACACTTCTCTTTGATTGAAGTCAGCTAGACTAATGTGTGCACATCCCTATAATTAAAAAAGTAAAGATAAGCATTACTAATATACAAGACGATATCAATTTTAGAACAGAGAAAATTTAGCAAGATGAAAAAGTATAATATAAATAAATAAATATAAGAAAAGTGACATTTAAATTTTTAGGGTAATATCTTTAAATGTATGTATTCATTTATACATATGTAAGACATTTCGCAAGACACAAAGATACATTTTGACTCTAAGCAAAGTGTTGATACATATAAATTCAATTTTTGGCAGGTTCTTTACAAATACCTTAATTGAATTTTTTTTTTCAATTTAAAATTTTTGAAAGAAAAGTATATCCAAAGTTATTCTAAAAAGCTAATTGACTACCAAAGGCAAAAGGTTTACAAAGTGACAATTGAAAGGTAAGGATGTAACAAAAGGATAAGGCAAGAAATTTAAACTAAAGATAAACTCTTATTGACTTGGGACCTTAAAAGTCTAAGGTTGTAGCTGGGAGGAAGACACTCATGAGGAAGTTTAATCCAAAGTGCAGATTTTCTAGGAAAGAAGCTGCTGAAATGAAATGTGTCTGGTGTGGAAGAAGATTCACAAAGAATGGATGCTGTTTGCTAGAGACAGCTAAAGGAGTTCTTACTGAAAACTCTTAAATAGGTGAAACCAATGAATATGGCTCATCCAAACATCTTCCATAAAAGTAGAGATAAGAGAGGAACAAACTGGCTATATTCCGATGATGTGAAAGAGGCTGAATAGATGAGCAATCCATTTTTACACAGCTTTGCAACTGGTTCTGCAACCTATCCAAAGTAGATAAAATAAGTCAAGAACTTGCCCAGATACAAGAACAATATTACAACCAAGGTTGAATCTGACTTTTATATATGTGCAAAAAAAAAAAAAAAAAATAACCATACTTTCAGGAGAATTAGAATTTCCCAACCATTTCTTGGTGACTGACAAGAAAAAAAATAAAAAACCTAAAATAAAAACCAGCTATTTTGTCCAGAATAGTCTGTCAAGGAAAAGTTTGTTGTAATTTATAGAGACCAACTTTCAATACATCAATTTCTCAGTGAACTTCTGGACAAGTAAAAACATTTTAAATACACGATTGTTGGTTGGTTGTTTAGATTTTATGGCATATCAACTTTTGTAGGTTATTTAATGCCAAATCCATTTTTATACAAATAATCAGTTCTATTTCAAAGAATTCAGTTTAGCACGAGTAGTTTAATTGTCAAAAACATTTCTATTTCAAGCTATTCAGTTTAGTCAAACAGTTCTAATTCAAACAATTCAGTTTAGTATAATAGTTTGTGTTCACACAGTTAAATGTCAAAACTGTTCTATTTCAAACAATTCAGTTTAGCAAAAGTATACAGTTTAGTTCTATTTGACCCATAGATAGGACCCTATCAGGTGCTATCACTCTGAGCTAGAGTGGACTTGGGAGCAATGGCAATGAAAGGGAACTCTGCATTTCCCAAAGCTCCAGACACTTGTTGGAGAGAGTGGGGGAGTCTTACCCCTCCACAGAAAGGCAGTCGGTGTATTCTACAGCCCCAGCCAACTGGGCAATTTTGAATAACTGAAACCACAACATAGTTGAACTTGGTGACCACCTATACCATCACAAATTTAGTGATTTCGTACTTTTTCTCCAAGTTAACCCTAACTTGGAGTCTGTAATTGCTATAACTACTATATTTATTCTTTTTTACACAAATCAGCCTTAAATCTTGTGCAACAGTTAGTGCCTAAGTTCTAACCTATGCAAGTTAGAATGCCCTACACATAAAACACCGAGATGATCAAACATATACAAATTAAGATTATTTGTTAGAGAGACTTTCAGGTGTGCAATCACAGTAAACCATTTCTGTTCATTTTGTATGAATACCATTTAAATAGCAGTGTCCTGTAAATAATCCCATTGTTAGGATTAGGATTTGTTTAACAGCATATTAACTCCTTATCAATTATTTAATGCTGAATTTGTTTAGGTTTTATGGTATATCAACCTTTGTAGCTTATTCAATACCAAATCCATTTTTATACAAGCAGTTCTATTTCAAATAATTCAGTTTAGCATAAATACAGTTTGTCAAAAACATTTCTATTCCAAGCTATTCAGTTTAGTCAAACAGTTCTATTTCAAATTCAGTTTAGTGTAAGTATAGTTTCAATTGATGCCACAGCTTTCCTTATTGGAAAGCTTCCAGCAGTAGAATGGTTGAAGAGTCGGTTTCATCTAATGCTGAAATTTGATTAATTTTTAAATGCTTGTTTCAAATAACCAATAATTCTTAGTAAATAATTATAGCTTTAACTATCTTAAGATAAATTTTCAAATATTCCCATCTAATAGAAATTTTCAAGACAATTCATAGATGTGGCCCTAAACAGGTACTAATAATTTGGGTCAGAGTGGACCTGGGAGTAATAGCAATGAAGGGATAACTTCATATTGCTGAGCTCCAGGACTGAAACATCGCCATTAGATGGAGTTCAGATTCATTCTGAAGACAAAATTATTTAAAAACTAAAAATGCATAAGCAAGTACAGTGTAACCCGGATATAAGAGAGTTGTTAGACCAGAGACAAAGTCTCTTGTATATGGGTTTGGTCTATTTTATATACATTAACACGGGCTCTAATTTGGGACCAGAGAAAATCTTATATCCAGGTTACACCGTATTTTCATCCATTTGACAAGTTGTTGATAAGTTGTTTCTTTTGTTTTGTTTTTTTACTAAGAAAATAAGTCAAGTTCTTGGTACATGAGATTTTTAACTAGTCAGAACCAACTTAGAATGGAAACGGACATCTTGGAACTATCAATACTTTCCTTGCCTTCTTTTGGAATTTTCCAAAATTTTTGTACACTCAACAAGGAGATCACATAAATACTCTCCTCAATGAACATGGCATCAAGCAACTGGAACCAACTTTGCACTTTAACAGAATCAACTGTGTAAGATTCCTTTACCAGATAAATGTTATTTGAAGGGTTCAAAGAGATGGTAAAAAGAAGGATGCAGTAAAATCTAACCAACTAGAACTTGTTCTTTAAGAAATTGTTTTGGGACCCAATTAGACAACACTTTCTGATATTTCAACTCTTCATGGGTGAATTTCACAGACCACTGACTTTGGAAGATCTACAGCTACAAAGCAAAGTTTGCACCGTTATCTTTAATTCAAAGATTGATGCCTTGCAAATGATAAATGTTGACAGCCTATATAAGGCTGATCTGGCAAATTCAGCCAACACAACTACCCTCTGAATGTGCAACAGACTGATACCAGCTCCCTGTACATTATACATTCAACATACACAGTAACAAATTTAGTGAATTTGTCAAAATTTTGCTCTTACTGTAAAAAAGTTGGCGACCATAGTTGAGGGTGATCCCAAGTCTCCCTTGTCGATAACTACTACACAAAGGTGTAGGAGAGGACTACTCCTTTCCTTGGATTGTTTCACTTTACCCTTGATCTGTACCTTATAATGCTGAGTGTTAAGCAAGGAGGCATCAAGTACCATTTTTTGAGTCTTTGGTATGACTCAACATGGGACTGAACCCAGCTCTCCCGGGCCATTAGCAAACACTATTATACCAATGTCTGGTTAAAGTGTACACAAGTCTTATTACATCTTGCACATCATGTCCAACATTTTCTGATGACAGTCATATTCATTGTGAGGTCATATGCACAAGACTAAGACAGTTACAAAAATTACATACCCCCACTGTTTTTTTGTTTTTGTTTTTTTTATTATTTACAGCTTTTGTTTTAATTCTGATCATTTTGTGCTTATTTGTACTTAATTTTTTTTAGGACAAAGCTTATTTTTCCAGTACTATATAATGGACAATACCCCTCCAATTTTTTTCTAATATTCCTTCTAACACCACAAAGCTAATGATAAAATTAATTTTTTTACAAGTTTGGGGGCATTTAATTGTATGAAGATACCTTTATTAGATAAAAAATAAAAATAAATAAAAAAAAAAAACCCATTGTGAATGTTACTTGATAAAACGGATTCTATTACCTAAGAATTATCAAGATTATATCTAAAAGTTACAAAAAAATAAGCAGGATGTAGAAAATATCTAGATTTGATAACATACCAAACATTCTGGTTCCTTCGTATCAGGAATGCTCCAAACATTCACCTGTAATGTTTGAGCATGCAGCATGTTTTTATGAATGGCAACTTTGAAGCTTTCACCAAATTTAGGATTCCTCAGTTCTGTTGATGGTTTTGTCTCCCAAGACACAGACATTAATGGAAGCAAAGCCGCTTTGATGCCACTGAAAAAAAAAGTAAATAAAAATGAATAAATGGATGTTAAATTATGAATAATAAAGCATCAGTAATTGTATTCATATATAAAAGTACACATTGCATTGTGTATAAGTAAATTTAGGTAATACTAAAGAACCAGGATAGATTGAAATAATTTGAAAGAAAGGATATTAGGACATTCATTATACAACAAAAATCCAACAAATCAAAAGGTAAATTTAATAAACTTAAAATATGCATATCAAACTACATCATAAACAAACATTTGATTGCACAAACAAAATAGAAATAATCTATTTAACCTCAAACTCACAACCACAGACAATTTTTTTTTAAATCATGGTCTAGAGCTTTTGACCAAGATCAATGCTAGTAGTTGAATTTCAGAAGGCTTTACCCCGACCCCAGCATCTAAGGTACACCTAAAAGGAAAATGCCAACAGAATCTAAGCAATTTTTAAAATCACCTCTATGGGAGGCTTGCTACTAACATAGTACCCTACATTAAAAAAAAAAACAAAAAAAAAAACTATTTTAGCTTGATAGAAAGTTAGACACTACATAAAACTGGATGGCAGTTTAGAATTCTTGTAGAATTTTAACATTTTAGGCAGTCTGTTAATGTGGCTTTAACCAGGTATCTCATTCTAAATGACCCATCTATGTAATAAGCTTTCCAAATCTAAAATTCCATCATTATTCTATGATGAATGTTCCAGTAATATTACAAACAGAATTTCCTATTATTTTAAATTTGACAAGGAAAACACCATGATTTATTTAGTCATTATAACACAAAACAGTTTTGCTGACAAAGTAATCACTAGAAAGTTTTAAATCAATTTATAGAATTAGTAGAATAAAAGTACATAGTCATAAAATCATACATTCTTAAATTATCAAATAGAAATCCATCTGAATTTGTTCAGAGATAATAACTAGTACTTAGATAATGAGCAATAACAAGTTATTCAAGGCTTCTTGATTACTTAGTCACTCGCGTGTATGATATGTAGAAGGTTACAATTTTTCTTTTATTTGATACAAATGTAAGGTAATTATAAATAATCATAGTGGTTTTGATTTTTTGTAACTTAAATCTAAATGAAAAAAAAAAGTTACCATTCTCCAATACTGACCTTTAACAATTGAACACCACTCAAAAATTATGGTTATATATATGAAGATTAGAAATTTTGATTAGACAAGAAAATTTTAGAATTTCTTATGATACCTACACTTTTGTTTTGTCAGGAAGAGGTAAGGCCCCAAGATTCCGAGCTTGTTCAATCTCAACATTAAGCATTCCTTCATAGGAATCATATGACTCATACCTATAAAATAAAAAAAATAAAAATAAATAACTACATAAGATTAGAGTGCATGTATATAAACATACACAGCTATATTAAAAGACAATTACTAAAAAGTCAAAATCAGTATGCATAATATATAATTGGTTGTTGCAATATTTAAAACAATTTTAGGCAGAAAACATTTAATTAAATCGGTTTTGAATTTAAAAAAAAAAAAAAAAAAAAAAAAATCTCTTCATTTATCTAAATGAATTTAATTTAAAAAAATTACCATACCTAACAGATCATATTAAAGTGTTTGGTAAATCAAATTTTGGCCCCATCAAATTTGTTAATGAATGACTAAAATAGATAAATTTGTTTTTCTTTTTCTAATACATCTTTTTATAAATTATTTCATTTAAATCAAATGCAAAAGATTTGTCTGTATAATGCATGCACAAAGATTTAAATTGTAAGAATGGGGATGCCATAGAGTCATTTTTCCTTTAATTGAAATAATTCCTAGTCTAGACTTAACCATAGCCTGTACATAAGTATATAATAATTCCAGTTTGATGAAGAAAAAAATTTTTCCCTCCCAATAAAGTAGAGAATAACAATCACATAGATTAAAGATTATAAAGTGAAAATTTCAAATTCAAATTTTGCTAATAGTAAAAATACATCTTGGGCTACAAATTGATTGATATATCTTCATGTATTCGTATTGTTTTCTCTTTTGACAAAATTTCTATGCTTATTTTAAGATCACTTCTGGTAGCATGTTAAATAGTGTTGGTAAAATCTATAAAAATCATTGATTGATCATATCCCTTATAAAGTTAGTTTGTAAACTCGAGTTCACAAATGATTTAACCATTTTCCACCAAAAGCAAACTCAGTAAATGATCATTACAAATTAACAAAAACGTCTGCACCATTTTCTGTTTCTTGCTAAGAAATCTCAGATTTTGGAAATTACATTTGTTCTGCTATCAAATACTTATATGCGTAAATAAGTATAGCTTAAGGTAAAAAAAAAAACCCAAAAAAAAAACTCAAAACATTTTTTCAATAATCTTCATGAACACAATTGGTGAATATCAATTACAGACTGGAAATTATACAATGAAAATTTCAGATCAAAATTCAGACATTGTATAGTTAAATTGTTTTTTATTCAAATAAAAATAAAAACTCCACATATCTTTTAGAAAATCTAGATTTTTACTTACTTCAAAATTATTTTGATTTGTGCACTTTCCATTTGTAAAACCTCGTCCAAATCACCAGTACTGAAAAATTAGATTGAATAATTCAAGAAAACTAAAAAGTTCATTAAAAAAATAAAATAGATTTATCTATCTCAATTAGGCCCTTCAAAATTGAAGAGTTAACACTAATATTTCAGATTAGAATGACAACTTCTAAACTAAGAATATTGATAGCAATTTCAATTGGTAGTTTATCAGTGCTAAATATATATTTCAATCTTGTTTATATCCATTTTTTGTCACATCAGAAAGAATTAATATTTTGGCAGTATACTGAAAATATCATGTCACTCTGAATTTAAAAATTTGGGCATTTTTGGACTAATATATTTCAGTATGCAAGAGTAAATTCTTTAAGATTGCAAGTGATCAAATAGATTTGTTAAC
This sequence comes from Sepioteuthis lessoniana, assembly GCA_963585895.1. Lineage (NCBI taxonomy): Eukaryota > Metazoa > Mollusca > Cephalopoda > Myopsida > Loliginidae > Sepioteuthis > Sepioteuthis lessoniana. The sequence continues at coordinate 42,522 of CAUZXS010001707.1, read as the reverse complement.
TTTTTATCTATATAAATCTATAAATTTTAAACCTTTCCATTATGAATTAATCTTAAAATATAGAATGAAGTGCTAATAACATTTGAAAGATAAGGCAACAAAATTTTTATTTGATTACTATAAAATCTAATTTTAACTTTTTAAGTCTTATTTCAAACTGAACACAATTTTACTATAAACCTGATAATTCAAGCTCAAGATGTCAGACAGTATGAATAAGAACTTAATATAGCAACTATCCAAACTTTAAGGTGGAATTATGGGATATCTATAAGTGGAGTGAAAGTTGATTGTTTAGCATACATTTGTTTTTCTGAGTTCAGGTATAGAGTATATAGGTAAATAGATTACAGGTTAAGTTTTTAACATTTTATATAAGGATGCATCTTTATTCTTACTATAAAAAGTTGTATTTTACAAGTTATAACAGTTTGACACTTAAACCATGGATAAGTTTTGACACACTAACAGAACACATATGGTTGGAAAATGATAGTCATAAAAAACTATCCGTAACTAGAATCTTGCTGACACTTTAAAGATGTTTGAATTTGCAATAAAAAACTTAAATAACCAAGTAACAGACTTTTGTATACCTTAATAAAACCTGAGAGCTGCTCTTTAAAGCTAAAGACCATTACTCAGTGTGTAAGTGTGTCTGTTATATTAATTTTAATACAATTTAATTTCTCATTTCATGTCTGCTTACTATGGGGTGAGCCTCAGTGTTGGCTGGATATTTTTCAAAGGCAATGAAAAGCCTAAACATTAATGCACATTTCAAATTGAATTCTTTCATTCAGGCTTAAAATAACTGGCTTTCTTATAAGTTGTGTGTGTGTGTGTGTGTGTGTGTGTGTGTGTGTGTGTGTAATAAATAAATTACAAGTGAACAATACTGGACAGTTATTAAAACCTGCTTTTTAAAAATCAAGCAATTTAGATATCATGGTCATGATAAGCACCATTTTAAGTACATATAATATACTGATATACCTATATAATAATTTAACATAATATATAGACCATTTTTAGTACATATAATATACTGATCCTATATAATGATTTAACATCATATCGACCATTTTCATGTTAGCCTGAGAGTGTAAATATGAATAGAAATTCTCATTCATTAACAATAAAGGATATACAGACACCTTTAAAGTTTAAGATAATTATTTATATCTGATTTGTTTGTTTTGTTTATTTACTACAGTTACTGCCTTGTTTACAGGCAACATGCCAAGTTTATTTGAAGATCATAGCAACCCTCAAACACCTAAAAATTAATATTTCATACAAATATTTATTTCTATTATTTTCCAGACTTTATGAACAAACAAGTACTTTCAACATGACTAAATCAAGTCAGCATGATTTTGTTCAAAACTGAAAGTGTAGGATATTTAATTAGGACTGAATTTGCTATTTAGCAGTAATAGGTTGTCTAATAAAGTTGTAAATAGATTAATTTCAATTTTTTTTTTTAAATTTTCCTAATTGATTCAAGAGTTTAGAAATAAAGTTATCACTTCATTAAGAAAGGTGAAAAGCTTTTCAAACCAGTAAAATACAATGATAACATGATTAAGGCTAAAACTTTCATTCAATGAAGAAACTCCCATTATGTAGAGTTACTCTGTGGAATGTCAATAGCAAGAGAAGCATCTGTCTGTCCACTCACTTTTTGGTGAGTATCAATTAATTTCCTTCTTCACCAATAACATTGATACAAAAATCAACAAATAATAAATAAAAATATTCATTTAAATTTTTTTTTCTTTTTACATTAACAACTAAGTTGTGTACACAAAAGTTTACATTTTCATTTAATTTGATTATTTTATTCTTTTAACAATTTGTGTCGTAAGGGTTTGAAAAGCCTTTCATTCAAATATCTTCAGATGAAAATTCTGATGTATATCAAAAGATCAATAAAATAATTTAAAAAGTAATCTTTTTGTTTTTATATTATTATTCTTCATAAACTTTCATCAATTTGGAACAGTTAAACAACTGAAGCAAAAGGGTTTATAATAAAAAAAAATTTTTTTTTTTAATCTTCTGCCAGGTTTTAATGACAAATTATGTTTATATCAATACAATTAGTAAATAAGCATATTTACAGAACAACACCCTTCCCTCCTCACACAAATCCACCCAACTATTTCTCCCCATTTCTGTCTCTGGGATTCAACTGTTAGTAAGATGTTTTGCAGACCATCATTACTTTATATTTGATCTTTGTTTAATACCCAATATCAGAAACTTTGTTTACCTAAATATCTATTCTAACAAAGAATCTCTGATAAAGTGTATCAATCTCATGTTTTAAAGAGTGGTGGTTATATTTCAATAGTATTTTCAATTACCATATCTAATATGTTGCTTTATTAATATTGTGTATAAATATATCTAATTAGGTTTTAGATATACTTATCCCAGTTATGAAATTTATTTTCAAATTTAATGGAAGTAATAATGAAAGGAATACTTGGCAAGTAAAGCTTTCAGTATATTTAAGTTGCTCATAAAGTAAAGTTGGCGACCAGAAGGCTCCCTTTTCAACAGCTACTACACCGAGGTGTAGGGGAGGGCGCTACTCCTTTCCCTGGATTGTTCCACTTTACCCTTGATACGTACATTATATTGCCGAGTGTTAAGCAAGGAGGTGTTAAGTACCATTTTTTAAGTCTTTGGTATGACACAAACTGGGATTGAACCCAGGTCTCCCAGACCATTGGCAAACACTCTACCCATATCTCTGATGAAGTATCAATAAAAAAGTTTGTTTTTTTTTTTAAATCTATTTTTGGCTTTATCAAAATATCCATATACATTCTAATCAAATTTGCTTAAAGTGAACAAGAATGATTCAAGAAAATACACTGTTTGACTGCAAGATATAAAAGCAAGATAAAGGGGGGTATATATATATATATATATATATATATATAACAAGCTTACCGTTTAACTGATGCTTCAAAAACGCCACTGTCTCCCGTGACCGACTCATCACTAACAGCAGCAGACACACTGCTTGTATTTACCCCTGACAAATTATTGCATACCCCAGAGCTGCTCTCACTAATAGGACTGAGAGGAGGATTTGACGCAATGTCTGTATTGTCAACGAATGCTGTCTGTGTGTTTACAACTGCTTGTTTACTGACAGAACTTCCGTGTGAAACATTGCCGGAAACATCAGAGTCCAATACTTGTAGCATATATGGAAGGACATGAAACAAAGGCATGGCACCGGTTGAATTAGTGTTATGCATTACAAGAGGTAAGGCACTGTCTGAGCCAATGGACAAAGATGGCGTCAGGGCTCTTTTGGTAACAGTTGTATTAGTGGTGGCAGTTACAATTGTTGTTGTTGTGCTCGTTTCATATCCACTGGTAGTACCAATCACCAAGCGCTTTTGACGTTCAACCGCATTCATATGTTGTTCATACGACGGAGGTGGGCCAATGTCGTAGGGTGATGTAGGTGGTGATAATGAAGAAAACGATGAATGTGGGGATAAGGATGACTGCTCACTACCAGCAGTTGCACCACTAGTAGCACTACCGGTGACACCACCTGTAGCACCATGTGGCTGCTGACTTCCAGTACCCTGTGCCTTTCTCAGTGAAAGTGGGTGGGAGGAGGATGAAGATGAGGAACCTGTTGCACCGCTATTATCACTACAAGCAGCTGCAGTTAGGGGTGCAGATTGAGTAGCTAGAGCTGCAGAGGCTGCAAGATTAGGACCTGATGTCCCACCCAATGCAGTAGTGTTCATTGCAAGATCTTTCTCAGCAAGTCCAGGAGAGATACTATGTCCACGTAATCTCTGCCCAACACATCGATGGAGGTCCTGCAGATTCTCATTGCTCAGCTGGGGTTGGCTATAAATATCAGTCATGCTTGTAGATGCAAGTGAACCGTGGCTACTGGCTGATAGTGAACCAAGCGAGCCCAAAGATCCTAAACTTGATCCAGATGAGATGGAGAGTTGGCTGGTAGAAGTGCTAAAAGAAAAAAAAGAAAAAAATAATTGTCAGATAGAAATAAGGATGAGTAAACCCATAAGAACTAGTATTAGCTCTATGCTAATATTGAGGTGCCCGTGGTGTAATGGTTATCGTCATAGGAAATGGACACTGTGACATGAGTTCAAATCCTGGCTGAGACTGATTGCATTTCACATAGCACTAATACCCTTGGGAAAGGTATGAATCCAATTATTCTCCTTCCAGCTATGGGTAAATAGTAGGGCAGACTAAATTCTTCAGCCTTGGTGAGGCAACTAGTCTAGGAGAAGGAAAACTGAATTCAAACCTGTTAAACTTTGCTTAAAAATTGACCTTGTGTCATATCCTGCCCGAGACGGGTTGATAAATATGAGTATTAGCTCTATGCAACCCACTAGGAGAGCAAGACAAATCGTTGTGCATATATATATGGTTTTTATTAAATTGATTTTACATCTTGGTGTGTATATATATATATATATATATATATATATATATATATATATATATATATATATATATATATATATATATACACACACAATTTTCATCTTATATCTAATTTTACAACTTTATATATACTCTCAAGTTATTGTAGCTAATAAAATTATTCATAACTCACACAAACTCACTTCTCAAAAATACAACATCATACAAAATAGAATGACTTTACTAGATACTAACTTTGTAACACTTTAAAATAACAAGTGAATATTAAAATAAAATTTAAGGGACAATAAAATTGCAGCCAAAAAGATATGTGGCCTTGTTGCATTTACCTTATAACTAATACTAAAATGTTTTACCAATAAATTCATTTTAGTATGAAGCAAATTTACTCACCTTTTTAGTTGTGATTCTAAAAGAGTTACCAGTTTTGAGGTGTTGTGCAACTGCTGAAGAATATTTACTTTATGATCTTCAAGTTTTAACCTGAAATAATAGAAAGGAAAAAATTAATTCATGAGAAGTGAAAATTTTTTAATCAAAACAATTAAAATAAACAACTTAACTTCCTTAGCTTTAGCCCTAATGAGATTCTCATTAAGAATATTTTTTTTATATATTTCTTACATGTCATATTCAAACCCAGTTACAAAGCACAAATATTTAAAGCTATATCATTATACCATAAAAAGAATGGTTGAAGGAGGTGCCCGTGGTGTAATGGTTATTGTCGTAGGAAATGGACACGGCGATGAGAGTTCAAATCCTGGACGAGACTGATTGCATTTCACATAGCACTAATACCCTTGGGAAAGGTATGAATCCAATTATTCTCCCTCCAGCTATGGGTAAATAGTAGGGCAGACAAGGTTCTTCAGCCTTGGTGAGGCAACTAGTCTAGGAGAAGGAAAACTCTGAATTCAAACCTGTTAAGCTCCGCTTAAAAAAAATTGACCTTGTGTCATACCTTGCCTGAGCGGAGGGGTTGGTAAATATGATAAGAATGGTTGTGCATGGTCACTATATTATGTTAGATACTATATTAAGTCTTTCATGTCATTGTAAGTATTCAAGCCCAAAATATCGGATCAAATTGCCAGATTCATGAGAGAGAGAGAGAGAGAGAGAGAGAGAGAAAAACAGCTATATCTAGTAGGTACCTGCAGCTCAACAAGCCTAGAGCTGACCTGGTCAATTGCTGGGAGCCAATACAAATGTGTAAGTTGAATTTTGCATAAATAATCTCTGGAATCATTTGTACAAGATTGTCAAGTGACTTTCTTTGTAATGAAATAAAAAAAATTAGAAGCTCCTGAGTGAAGGTGACTGAATATAAATGTAATGATTTCATGAGAGGACACTGAATTTAACAGAAATAAGATACTAAGCAACCAATGTGACATCATTAATGGAAATAAGAGACAAGGGGTTGTGCAAGTACCAACTTAGCCACCAAAACTGGTATTACTCCTGCTTGGATAACAGCACATACAATTACATGTCAAAAAAGTTTTCAGATACCATGAAATTGTCAACTAACCGAATTTAAAGGATTACTTTTATGAAAAGTAAAAGTCAAAAGTTAAAAATGGAAGAGTTCTGCCTTATTAGTTATACCTCCTTGGGCATCTTTTCCCTTTCAACAAAAAAAATCTTTAAATTGCATAGAACATAGACAATATTAATACAATATCTATTTATAGCTCAAATTCTAAGTATTTCATCCAATATTTCTAAAAATGACCTCTTGATCTTTTTCTTTACATTAACACTTGTACCCAATCATGGTTAATGGAATTAGAATAATCTACCCCCATGGATTAAATAGAGTTCAGCTTGAGGTTCTGTGTAGGCTCCAGAGTTAGACATGAAACACCTGAAGAAGGCCAAAGGACATATCTGCTGAAATGGGAGTATAACAATGAAGATAAAGAAAATAGTCTGAATATTCTAAGTGATAAAAATAATCAGACTTCATCTCAGAAATTTAGACAGTTTTTGAAATCTGCCTTGAAAGTAGTTTCTAGTTTTAAGAGAAATATTGAAAAAATATCTACCACAATTAGAAATTCCATTAATTTGAATTATTTCGAAGTTTTCAATCAGAGCACCTGTCATTCTTCTTTCTAGTAAGGTAGTTATTTGTCTAACAATACAATTTTTTGCACCACCACAATATACCAAACAACTAGTTTAAAAAAAAAAAAAAAAAAAAAAAAAAAAAACAACTTTCAAATGAAATTGATGTTCTGGTCAGATCCTTAAGAAAAAAGTTTTGTTAATATTCAGATCTTAGGAATAAGTTTTTTGTTTTGTTATCAGTTTACAAGGACCATCTATTTTCAATAAAGTAGGCAAAAATGGCATATTTCGTTTTTCAAAATGACTTCTTAGAAGCTAATACAGTATCTATAAGAGCTAATCCTATTTATTGCTAACTTTTTCTCTATAGATGTAGAGTTTGGTGTATATATATATATATATATGTGTGTGTGTGTGTGTGAATTCCTTAAACTCAGCAAAGTAGCATAAGATAGCAATGAAATGGGTAATTAAAGATTAAGCATTATTAGTAATTCTTGGATAATTTAAAAAGAAAAAATTACCTGTCTGCAATTGATTTATTGGAAATTGCAACTGCAACACGAATATCATCTTCTAACTGAGCAATTCGGTTTCGGATAGAAGATAATTCTGGTTCACTTCGTCCCTTGGCATCAATGCTTTTCAATTCACGTAGAAGTTGTTCTTTTTCTTGCAGAAGTAATAACCTTTGAAGGAGAAAAGAAAAATCTCAAAAATATAGATTCCAAAATATTAAAATACACAAAGTAGTCATTTGAAAAAATAAAAAATATTAAACTTAGCATAATAGAGCATTTGGACAGATTTTAGTTATAAAAAAATTAGGAAAAAAAAAAAGTGTGTGTGTGTATGTATATATATATATATATATATATATATATATGTGTGTGTGTGTGTGTGCTGGCTGTCAACTCCTACATGAGCAAGACCATTTCCTGTTTTACCCTTTCCCATTCATTTACAAGCATCCAAATGGCTGTGAACATGTAAATGACTTCAGACCAACAAGACTTCTAAAAAAAAAAAAAAAAAAAAAAAAAATACATGACTGCTGGTAGCACTCGGCACCACACACACACACTTTGGGAGGTACTTTATTTTAAAAGAAAAATTTATGAACAATTTTTTCCTTGTGAAGTCTGGAGAGTTCTAGTGGTATCTAAATGAATCCCTTTGATATTTACCCCCTCCATACACACACACTGCCAAAGAACAGAGATAGGATCACTGTAATGTATGGTCAAGTTATGTTGGGACCAGTTTTAATGGTTAAACAAAACAACCACATGACCCTAAGTTAGCACAAGGGTACCAACAGTAAAGAACAGAGGAAAATCACCATGCACTTCCTGTTTCTTGAATGTTGTGGAATTGTCTAGAAGATACTACCAACCCAGCAATGGATATAAAAGCCAGTCCTGTCACAGAAAGAGAGAGTAGCTTCTGGCCAGCAGAGTAGAGCAATTACTGGCCCAAGGGTTGGAGGCAGGATTTTTACCTGCTGAATTCAAAGAGACAACCAGTGTTGAGGAAGAAAACAAGGGACATCTCTTTGGTATCTTTGCATTTTCCAGCACTCCCTCTTGATAGCAGTAATATCACAAATGAAAAAAAAAAATCATACATGTGAATTTCTAGATTTAAAACAAAAAAGTTAACTTTTAGTCAGCTCTAACATGTATGGCAAATAAAGAATGTAATTGGGAAAAAAAAGCCTAAGCTTATAAAAGATAACTATAGTCGCAGATTCTGTCTGGAAGAAAAATAAGGTCTATGACCCGCTTTACTAAAAGGTATTCTAACAGTACATTATTCAAACATGTATGCCAAATAAAGGATGCAATAAAATTGGATTAAAAAAATTAAAAAAATAAAAGCTTATTAAAGAGATGACAATAATTGTAGATAGTATCTTAAAGAAAAATTATGCATGCAAGAACATGCTAATTTGCATTACAAAACAAAAAATTAGAATCTAAATATAGGCATATCAACAAATTTTTCAAATTTCATGTATCACCTGACCTAGTTTAATCCCATAATTTATTCTATTTTTAGATTGCCAAAGGAAAAAAAAAATTGTCTCATTTGAATGTCATTTGTATTAACCATATTTGTGTAAATATTTCACCAAACTATATAGATGTTAGACTGGCCACTTTTACCGCACACTTGTCAAGTAAGTTTCAAGTGTTTTTCACAATCTTTAGTCCTATTGTGTCCATTATACACACACATTTAACAGAATAGATGTATGTATTAAGAGTTAACAAAAAATGCTACATTATTAATGAAAAGCTTTTTTTTGAAGAATAGAAGGTCAACAAGTTAACTCCAAGAAAATGATCTCTTATTGATACCGAAAGTGAAGAAAAATCATTAAGAAAATACAAAAGAAACAGCAATTATTCAAAATAGAAATGCAATAGTTCAAGATGGAAGTTAAGACTTTTTGTATCAACTGTATTGTCTCATTTATGTGGTCCAATGAATAAATCATTGGTCAGTTTTACAATGCCAGTCATCTTTTCCTCATATCCATATAAATTAAATAATTGGTATCACAAAGGTAAAATACTATTGCCTAAGTAGGTACATACAAAGCATAACTTATAGAAAATGGAATCAACAATAAGAGTTCAAATCTTGGACAAGGCAGCTTGCATTTCACTTCATACAAATGCCTTTAGGAAAGGCATGAATTCAACTATTTTCCCTCCAGCTATAGATAACCAGAGCAGACCAGATTCTTTAGCCTTGGTAAGGCAACCACTCTCAAAGAAAAACTTAATTCAAAACCAACTATTCCACTTGAAGACTGACCATATGTCACATCCTGCCCATGTTAGGTAAATACATACGATTGCTAAGCCTAAGAAGAACCACCACCTCATCAACATGATTTTATTATTAAACTAAGGAATACAAATTACAAATATTTAAAAACTTCAGGTTTTACAATTCAAAACTTTTCATACCTCCAATAGGAGCACTGATAACAAATATGCCTAAAAATACATAAATAATCCCAGCATAAGAAAGAAAAAAAAAAAATATTATGCTAGTAATGTTATGTCATTTACTGATATTTTTTTTTTCCGAGCCAGAAAGTATAGTTATTACTTTGCTTCTAACCTAAAGTAAGATTTTCTAGCAATCACTTCAATATGGTTTACTATATTGCCTACATAAAACCCTTTACTACACACTTTTTTTCCATTTAAAAAAAAACAAAAAAAAAAACATCTACTTAAAAGTTGAGAACAGGAATTAGAATAAAGAACATAGTGGGAAAAAATATATTGGATATTATACCTGTCTTTGTCAGATTCCTTTTGTCCAGGAACCATCTGTGACTGTGTTTTTGCTAACTGCATTTTTAGATTAGATATTGTTTTCTTCAACTCGTCATAATGTAATCGAATACGAGTTTGTTCAGCCAATTTGTTTTCACTTGATAAATTCAACTGAAAAAAAATTGATTAAAAAATAAAAAGAACCCAATTATTTTCTGGTATACATGTATCCTAACTTGAAGAAAAAAAAAAAAAAAAAAAAAAAAGGTACAAATTTAAATTTAAGTACAGTGCACATGTCAATCTTTTAAATTGGGGGTAGGCAAACATTTTGGTGGCAGGGCCGCATCACAGGGTTATGAATTATCAAAGGGCTACATCTTAAAATCTAGAGAATTTAATCTATATTCAAGTTTTTTTTTTTTCATCTAGATGCTCCCACAGGCTGCACAGAACAGTGCAGCAGGCCACAGTTTTCTCACCCTATATTTAAATTCATGGTTTATAAGGAAGACAGCTGCTCACAGCAATTCATCCAAGTTATAACAAGTTCAATTGAAATTTTGTATAAATCTTTAAAAAAAAAAAAAAAAAAAAAAAAAGTAAATATGTATCTTATATGCCAAGCAATACTGAAAAATTAGTGACCCATCTTATGCATTATATGTAAATCTGCTGTGATTTTAAAGATTAAATGACTGGTAATTTAGAATAAGTCATAATATAATACACCTTAATCTATAATTTGTTTTGTGCTCTATAGATATTTTCCAAAACTTATTACATTTTTATTGATCTACCATATCTATATTATGTATTTAATTTTTTAAAATACAGTTTTAAAAACTAATTAAAAAGCTAATTTTTATTTTGCAAAAGAGAAAAATAAATGATAATATTAATGAATAGATATGCAACAACTCAGATTTGTTGATTAAAATCAGTGTAACCAAAACATTTAGTTACTATATAGACCAATACAATATAATTTTTTTCAAATCATTGAATTCTAGTAAGTTAACCTGCTAATTGTATGACTAAACTCCAATACAAAGATTTCAGAGTATTTAGGTGTCAATCTAAGGACAGTACAGAGGATTCAAAAAGAGTTGGAGGAGTCCAATGGTGATCATGAATATACAGCAGCTAAGAAGCCTCACTCAGATTGTTCTGAGAAGAAAAGACTCCCAAATTTGTTGGGGAGATCCAGGCCACTACTGACAATGATTCCAGAAGTCAATCAACTCCATAGCCAGGGATACAAGAGTATCAGGCTGGAAGTGCATGAATTCATTCAGTATTTCTCAGACACAATGAGAAAAGGCAAAGAAAAAAAAAGATAGCACTGCAAAGCTTGTAAACAAACTCAAACTTCCTCTACAACCAAATGATGAAGAAAAATTCATGCCAGGATCAGATGTGAACTTACAGAACAAGTATTTGCTCATTCTGTCCCCACAAGATATACAGACAGATCAGAGAACCAAACTCTCAGTCCACATATCTGTAGTGGTTACTAGCAATGGTGTTATGACCTCATTCTTCTTCCCACATGGCTTCAATACAGAGGACTACATAAAATTGCCTGGAGAAGGTAATGCCTCCCTGGATTGAGAGATTGACTGATGAAGACCCTACATCTGGAAACATGATTGTGCATGCCATACCAGCAGGAGAACCCAGTCTCAGCTTTCAGAAAATGTCCATGACAATATATCCTCTGAAATCTAGTCACTAAATCCCAATTATTTGGAAGGTGCCGTTGAGTAAGAGATCAACAAAACTCAAAGCAACAAAGATGAGCTGAAGGCAAGGATAACAGCTGCACTTACCAATTTAAACAAAGAGATTGTTAGAAATGCTTGCAGAGATTCTAAAGTTGTGTGGAGGCTGTGGTTGAAGCCAATGGTTGGTTAGTTATTCAGGTTTATGGCATATCAACCTATGTAGGTTATTTAACGCCAATAACATTTTTATGCAAATAAACAGTTCTATTTCAAACAATTTAGTTTAGCATGAGTACACAGTTTAAATGTCAAAAATATTTCTTTCAAGCTATTCAGTTTATTCAAATAATTCTAATTCAGTTTAGAATAAGTACAGATTTTGTTTACACACATATCAAAACAGTTCTATATTAAACAATTCAGGTTTGTGTAAGTAGAATTTCAATGTCAAAAACATTTCCATTTCGAGCTATTCAGTTTAGTATAAAGCATGCAGTTCTATTTAACTCATAGATAGAGCCCTATCAGGTGCTACCATTCCAGGCCAAAGTGGACCTGGGAGTGATGGCAATGAAGGGTGCTCTACATTCCCCAAAACTTCAGCATTACTGGAACCTTACCATCAGATTGTTTAGAGTCATATCTAGGATACTCATTCAGGGCGGGGGTCTTACTCCTCTGCAGAGTTGCAGTCAGTGTATTCTACAGCCCCAGCCAATGGCAATTTCTTTGAATAAATTTAATCCATAGTATTTCAAGATACTTTCATCTAAGTTTGATAGATATGCCTGATAAAGTGAAATGAAAGTTATTTTTATTTTTGCATAAGTGTTAATACAGAAAGCTCAAGAAGCTCCAAGGAATATATGGAACATTACATTGGTGGACCATACTCAAAAACCTCTAAACTTTGACACCAAATTTTTTCTCTCCAAAGACATGATTAAAAAAGAACAGATATGTTGCAAAAATAGATCTTCAAATAAATATTCAACACTTTAAGACAAATATAATAGCTGTTAATCAGGAAAAAAAAAAAAAAAAAGGGACAAAAAGACTAAAAATGGAAAAATTTGATAAGAATAACTTTATAAAATTAATATGTTATATTAGAGTTCAAAATTCTTTTTCCATCTTCATTATCTATCAATAGAGAATGATAAATATCTTAAAATATTACCAGCTACTCAATATTCAACATTGAATATTTAACAAGTGTTTGATATTTTAAGTGAAAACAACTAAAGATATGAAGTTGTGTATGGCATAGCTAGGGTAGCCAGAAATCTGGCTTTATAATGGACAGCTTTTGAGCGACCTATCCTCTTCTTGGTGCCAAATTAAGCTGTTTTGAAATTCACATATTTTAACAGGGCCCTAATTTGTCACCTTTTTTATCATTCAAGGACTACATGAAATAGCTCAGTATGCATAGTAAAGTGTTCAAATGCAATAGTCCACTTCAGTCAGGTCTAAATTCCAAGGTCAAGCACGCTCCTCTCTTTAAAAAAAAAAAAAAGAGGCTGAAACCTGCTGAGAGCATATAGTATTAAGGCTTGTGCTTATTTACCACTTAAAAAACACACCAAAAAGAATTTAACCATGAATGGACCAGAGAATTTGGATTTAAATAAGAACTAGAAAAGATTTGTCTATTCTTTTTGGGACATTATTTGGTGGCAAATGTTTGAGATCTGAATTTAGAATTCTTGAAGATAAAATACTTACTTCCAAAGTAATATCTGTCTGAGAAGCTGTGCTTGCTTTCTCTTGAGGTATAGAAAGTGTTGAAACATCGGGAGATGACCCATTATTTCTGCCTAAAGTCAAGTCATCCTTTAACTTTGCAAGTGTCTAAAATTAAAAAAATTAAAAATTTTTTAATTCAATAAAAAAAATAAAAAATAGAAATAAAATAAAAAAATTTCCATATACTTTAGAGAGTAATCAACATTTGATCACGAGTTGAATTACAAGATACAATAAAGCTAACTAAAAACATAGTATCAGAAATTTCAAATTTTGTTGTAATTTAAATTTTCCTAATTAATTACAAAATTAAAAAAAAAACTGTATTAGAAATAGAAACTATTTTTCTGAAGTATAGTCAATAACTGAATATACATTAAAAAAGTTATTTTCGTGAAATTAGAGTAAGAATTAAGCACTATAATAAATAGGTCACTGTGACCCTATTTTTTAAAAGTAAATATACTAATTAAATTAAAACATTTTTTATGCATTGATAAAACATTGAATTTTGGAATTAATTTCAATGCCTAAACTTTATATAGCACTAACTGGATACATAAAACCCGTCAAGTATTCAAGTTTATCAGGAAATAAAAAATAACATTTACTAGAAGTAGCAATGAAAACCCTGGTTTTTTCCAACAATTTAGTTTTTATCTTCTAAATTTTTTATTAAGACTCGAGATGTTCTCCAGTGTTATTTTCCAGAAAGATTTTGAAATGCTTGAACAGAAGGAGAAAAAAAAAAAAAAAAAAAAAAAAAAAAAACTAAGAGTCTAGCAATCTGAGGCTATCAGTTGTGATTATTTCTATTCCAGATATGGTAATAGACAAGATCAAAAGGTTTCAATTCAGACTAGATTAAGTATACTTTAATAAATTAATTCCAAACTAAAGCATAATAAACTCCTTAGAACAAGATCTTTTACTAATTCATCACTATTATGTACGAGAAAAAAAAATGTATATAAAAATTATTGCCAGTAACAAATACTGTCTAAAGAACAAAAGTAGTTTAAAAAGATATAACTTTAAATATATGATTACTAAATATAAATTTCTATTCTTATAGAATAAGATTTTTATATAGGCACCATTTACATTTAGTTAAAATGACTTTATGAAAAGCCAAGGTTAGCAAACTAATCTCAGAGTATCAAGAAAGTTTGATACTTGAGGGTCCTTATTGTGATCAGATGTAAAGTATCTATATTAGCAATCTTAAAAAAATTTTCACAGTTGGTGTTTACTAACACTAATTTCTAGAGAGAACAAATGTAAACAAAATGTAAAAAAAGTTATTTTTTAAAAAATAATTAAATAAGACTGCATCTGCTTCATGAGTAGGAAATTTGCATGGTTCTTATAAGAGACACTGATTGATGTTTTGCATTGCCATGGTAAAAGGCCAGTATTTTTTTTAATGCATAAAAAAGTCCCTTGGAGGATCAGTATAGTCTAAAGACTCTTCAAATTGAGTCTATTTTGACAAACTAAGTTTAGCAAAAATCTGAAAACAAAGAGTTGTATTTAAAAAATAAGAATTTAAAAACATACTCGCATGAGGTCTTGCTTTTGTTTTTCTTCTGTGTTCAAACACTTTTTTGTTTGTTTAATTTGATTAATAATGGCTTGTGCTTCATCAACTGTGTAGCCTGCATCCATACTTGACAACTTTTGGTCAACACTAAAAATTTAAGAGAATATTTCTATGAATAAAAAACATCTAGAAAAATTAACTTACAGCTTGCCTAAAGTGTTTTAATTATATTTAATATACAATCAGAACAATATTTTTCTTACAATATTTTACATTAAAATTTTCAATTTAATTTTGAAACTTTAAAAAGTTCAAACTAGTTTTATCAGATAAAAATGTACAAACATAGAATTTCTGCATTGGATTAAATTCTAATAAAAGCAAGCTAAAAGATTTCTGAATATTCAAAGAGGCTAAACAAATTTAGAAGAAACACTAAAAAGAATTTATAAAAGGTTTCAAATTCGGAATCATTTAAACATTGGGTATCTATAGAAAGTCACCAAATTTAATTGAAAAAAAATATAAAGAAATAAAGAAAAAAAAAAAAAAAAAAAAAAAAAGACAGCTTTAACTTTTACCCATCTAATCTATAGATTTCAACTTGCTAACTATACCGAGTCAAATGGGTGTGTTATTGAGTAGTGTTTGCCAATGACCCAGGAATGGGGTTCAATCCTTGGTCGAGTTATACCAAAGACTCAAAAAAAAAAAAATAAAAAAATAAAAAAAAAAGGTACTTGATACTGCCTTGCCTAGCATTCAGCACTATAAGGTAAGGATCAAGGGTAAAGTGGAGCAATCCAGTGAATGGAGTAACACGCTCCCCTACACCTCAGTGTAGTAGCTATTGAAAAGGGAGCCTTCTGGTCGCCAACTTTACTTTATGAGCAACTTAAATATACTGAAAGCTTTACTTGCCAAGTATTCCTTTCATTATTACTTCCATTAAATTTGAAAATAAATCTCATAACTGGGATAAGTATATCTAAAACCTAATTAGATATATTTATACACAATATTAATAAAGCAACATATTAGAGATGGTAATTGAAAATACTATTGAAATATGACCACTCTTAAAACATTTAAAATGTTTTTCTTTTTTAACATTTAGTTATAGCTAACACCAATCCCAGAAGATTAGATTTATGCACAAATCCCAACACAGGTCTGGGCAAGGTAGAATAGAAGACTGGCTATCACCCATGCAGCAAATCTCTAGTTATCGACACTGTCAAAAGGTAAGTTAAGGTTCTATACAACTTGGCATCAGTGTCCTTGCAGGAATTTCCAGAATAATGCTGAAGACACTATCAAACTGCCTTAAGGGGATTTGTTAGCATAACTATTTTGATCAGAAATACAATGTCAATTTTGAGAAGTTAGTCATTTCAAGATGTGTTCACACCATAGAATCCTTTTAGATTTGCTTTCATTATAATATTCTAGTTTGATTCTACAGGTATATAATCCCATATTTACCAACCCCTCCACTCGGGCAGGATATGACAAGGTCAATTTTTAAGCGGAGTTTTAACAAGTTTGAATTCAGAGTTTTCCTTCTCCTAGACTAGTTGCCTCACCAAGGCTGAAGAACCCAGTCTGCCCTACTATTTACCCATAGCTGGAGGGAGAATAATTGGATTCATACCTTTCCCAAGGGTATTAGTGCTATGCGAAATGCAATCAGCCTCGTCCAGGATTTGAATTTGTATTGCCGTGTCCATTTCCTACGACGATAACCATTACATCACGGGCACCTCCATTCTACAGGCATATAATCCTTAAAGAATTTCTACAGAAATGGATAACATAGTAAACAAATAGTGGCTCCTATACCACCTTGAATATGGTTTCTTCCTATTACACTTTCAGCAACCCATGTAACATTTATGCATAAAAGTGCTTCTAAAGAAAATCATACCTCACTGAAATCTACACTATCCCATTAAACTACATTTCCTTCAATTTTTATCACTCCAGAAATGCCATCTATTGTTTGAATTTCATCCCAGAGAGTAATATGACCACTTTCCTTCTTCAGTTACAATCTGCTATGTCCAACTTTTCTCAAACATAATATCCAATAAGGATAAAGTAACAAGATAGATAATTGACTATCGACAAATATCGTAAACCATTGGTGATTTAAGATCAAAGTCATTTTAGCAGTGCCAGTATCAAGAGAATTTTCGCAAATTAAAAAATACTAAAATTATCCCAATGCCAAAACTAATAAAAAAGCAATTTTAAAAGTTAGGTGATGAGAATTGAAAATTTGTATTCCATAGTATGAGTAGATGGGCATAAAACTTAAATTATCAATAACCACTGGAAAATTATCTAAAAATGGTTTCAACTGGTCTAAATAGTCAAAGAAACAAACTACAAGTGTCCAAAGAAAACAATTTGGTTATTGTATAATGGGCCTTCCAAACATACTTGAACACAACCTTCTCATAGAGAAAAGAAAAAAATTGAGGCTGATAATGAATATCAATGAAATCCTTTATTTCTTAATTATCAAAATTGTTAATCCAAAACTTGGAGGGTAGGATTAGCAAGTCTAATCCCTACCACACACAAGCTATGCTCCATAAAGGATTCTGTGAGAATAGGAATCAGAAATTCTTTTGAAAAAAAGTAAATCACAAAACAAAAGATTTATTGTACTATCTTCAAGGATACATAGATAAAAATTAATGCTAATGAAACATATTTAAGGGAGTGGGGAAATAAAAACTTTACTTACGCAGCTAGTGTCTCTACACCTTGCTCTTTGTAGTGTACACGGACACGAACTTGTTCAAGTTCTTGCTTTAACCGGGCTACTCTTTGTTTTGCAAGAGACACATCAGCTTTTAGTAAATCTGGATCATACTTTGTGCTTCCAACACTGGAATTGGAATTCACTGAAATGGAAAAAGTCATTATCTGTAATAAAATACATTGGTATGAAAATGTCTAAGTATATATAAAAATAAAAGTTTAGTTTAATTCCCTTTTAAAACCATTAATCACTTGACAGTATTATAAATACTGTCAATTCTTAAAGAACATATTTCAACTATTCCAGAAACATTGTTTAAAATAAATAACTAAATATTATACAGACAAATGAACTTTATATACTTGATATTATTAGCACAATATTTCAACAAAATTGTTCAATGTTCATCAGGTATATTGCTCGAGATGGGGAGACTTCAAAATTGGATTTCCCCCCACCCAACTCAAAAAAAATTTTTTTTTTATAAATTATACACTTAATAACTGAATATATCAGTTGAAACATGTTTAAATGAAGTATGAACAGTGAGAATCCAGTTGTCAGAATAGCATTTGGAAAAGTCTTTAAAAAAATTAATTCCTTCCAGGAATATTTTCCTTGCCTAGTATATTATAATTCAGAAGCAACTACTACTAGTTAATTCTTGACAAGAATTTTATCTTATTTCTGTTTTAATAACTCTGAGATCATGATTCTAGAAATATTAAGTGAATATTAGCATGAATTAGAAATAAAGAATAGGCCTCTAACAGGATTTAAGTTCTTTTATCCATAGAGCTTGTCTTTCAAGGACAGTTTGGCTATGAAGGCTTTACCAAATAACATTAGTCAAATAATTTTGATTACTTGCTGCTGCTGTCTTGTTTACTACACAAATCAAACTAGCAGTAATCTATAAAATGAAAGATGAGGTATTGTCAAATTTTTTTTATAACAGATTCACCTAAAAATTCATAAAACTAAGACTTTCTAAATTTACTTAAAACCAACAAAATAAAAATATGGTTGTAAAATTAACTTTAGTGACAATTTGAGTAAATTCATTGGGCAATAATTTAGTAAAATGAGCTTTTATATATCTGAACTTGTCAAATTAAAAAAAAAAAAAAAAAAAAAAAAAAGTATTTTTATTAATTTTGAATAACTTCTACTACTGGTAACATATAACCAAACATTATCTGCAGCATGGTCAACTAAACCAGCTCATCAACCATATTTACTTGATGAAGGTGGCTAAACATCCTGAAGGATGAGTAACAGTCAAAAGGCAAATGAATCCTCTTGTAGGATCAATGGTTTGGTTTGTTGGGTTTTATGGCATATCAACATTTGTAGGTTATTTAACGCCAAATCCATTTTTATGTAAATAATCTGTTCTATTGAAAACAGTTCGGTTTAGCATAAGTACAGTTTAATTGTCAAAAACATTTCCATTTCAAACTAGTCAAGCAGTTATATGTAACAATTCAGTTAAGTGTAAATACAGTTTTAATGTAAAAAAACAGTTCTATTTCAAATAATTCAGTTAAGCATAAGCACACAATTTAAATGTAAGTACGGTTTAATTGTCAAAAACATTCCTATTTCAAGCTATTCAGTTTACTCAAACAATTCAGTTTAGCATAAGTATGCTGTTAGTTCTATTTAACCCATAGAAATGGCCCTATCAGGTGCTACCACTCCGGGCCAGAGTGGACCTGGGAGCGATGGCAATGAAGGGGTACTCCGCATTCCCCAAAGCTCCAGCAGTGCTGGAACCTCACCATCAGATTGTTTAGTGTCATATACAGGACACTCGTTAGTGATTATCTACAACATACATGAAATGTGAGAAGAATATCCCTTGCATTTATGCTTGGTTTGACCTATTTACTTCAACTGATACCACCTTGCTAAAAGATCTGATAGGAGAGGGGGGAGGTTGGTCTGAACCAGTGAATTCTTTATTCATAAAAAAAAAAAAAAATCCAACCAATCACGTCTTCTAAAGGAACTATAATTCCTTGTGATGGTTAAAAAGCAATAACCCCCAAAATGTATTCAAAATAAAAAAACGTGAATTCATGGATTTGTGTTGTATAGTATACTGTGTTGTTATTAACAAGGAACACACATGTATATAAAAATATAAGATTATATTTTTATTTTCGGCGATGATACTTGTGTGGAGCAGAAAAGCAATCGCAGAGTTTGCGCACACGGAGGAGCTGTTGGGAGACGGAAGGGCCAGTGAACAACTGACTTTAGCTGAAATTCGGGAATTTACAGTCTACAACTTCCATGTGACTTGCAGCAATTCCTCTTTTTCGTTAACCATGGTTATGCCCACATCTCACTTCTTTGCTTCCCATTGGCTACTTGCGCAAGCCCTGTTCTGTGGGCGTACGCATCTGCCACTAACTATCACCAAATTCAACCACGCCCACCGTTCAGGTGATTTCCCAATATCTTCGACCGGATGTACCTGTTTTCAACATAACTGTGGGCATGGTGACATTTCGGCAATCACCTTGTTGATATTATCCTTGAGCGGATGTCGTCCTGTCAACATCCTCTGATACACAGCACCTGTGGACATGACATTTCGGTGATCACACTGGTCTTGTCAATCTATCTGTCAACAACATCCGCCGTATTCACACCCGCAGGTCACATTAATATACTACAATTGTTTAATACAATCATTGGCAGATTGTCTTAAAATTAAAACAAGGATCATATAATAAAGTTTTCAGAATCTTTTTTCCATACATGTAAACTTTGTACTTTTTGATGATTTGTTGGAAAAATTGTTTTTAATCTCACAGAAATATTTGGTTGGAGGTTATTCAAAATGGTCATAAGTCAAATAGTGCCCAAGGCTTGATCAGAGGTCTGTCATCGAATTTTTGATGGCTGAGAAGTGTAAACTATATGAAATTTACATAAGAATGCATGATGTGAATGAAGAACCAGGTTTTAGTTAAAAAAAAATAAATTAAAAAAAAAAAAAATTAAAAAAAAAAAAAATCTTTACAAATAAGCTGAACATGGATTTGCTACCAAAAGCCAGAGTTGAAAAGATTCAAAAGAGTAGAAACACACTGACTCTCTGGTAAAGAAAAAGTTCCAGGCACAGCAGTCAGTAAAGAACATCATGCTGACAGTGTTAAAGAATGTGAAAGGACCCATCACTATTTTATTTCCTTGAAAAGGTGCAACTGTAAACAGAGCTTCCTACTGCTAACTCTTTAGACAAAATTCACTTCATTTGAATGACCTTTGTCCCTTGATAGTTATTTGTATATAAGGTTAGTTGTTGGGTTTTATAGCATTAACCCCTGTAGGTTATTCAATGAGATATATACACACACACACACACACACTTTAATAGGATTTGTAAATAGTTTTTAAATGAGCCAAATTGTTTGGACACGAATGATTTCAAGTATTGCTATCTAATACTAATAATTCTATTCAATATTCATTTGTTTGCACAGTTAAACAGTTTTATCTGACCTATAGGTACTACCACTCCAAGTCAGAGTAGACCTGGAGAGTAACAGCAATGAAACTACTTCACATTCCACATCAGATAGTTGAGTATCATATCTAGGACACTCATGGGAAGAGGTCTTACCCCTCAGCAGAGATGGCCAACACATTCAATAGCCCCAGTCACCTGAGCTGGTTTATATAGAAATTTCATTCATTAGATGTAACTAATAGGACAATGATAACATTTTTGTTGTTTGTTACATTGCGTATAAATTTCATTAAAAGGCAAGAGGTAAAAATGGGGTATTAGTATAAGTAAATTCAACTTACAACTTGTGTGTGATGATTTCCACCCACCCAATGCATCAGTAAAATGTTTAAAGTCTTCTTGAGCAAGCTGTAGACGTTGTTCTTTTACAGAGAAAATTTCTCTTGTTGCCTGAAATCAAAAATAAAATAAAGGTTTTACTTTTTATATTTTAATAATAGTTTAACAATAATCTAGAAATAGCAGAGAACAGTATTCAGACTAATATCTCAATTCATTTGTAACTAAAACTTTCATCATTATATACATAGATAAATTAACAGAAAGAAAAAGCCTGACAGTTGAGAATCAAGGAATTAGTTTCTCAAATGTCAGGCTTTTGTTTTAATTTATCTTTGAAAGTTTAAAATTTATCTGTGTATATAATGGAAGTCTTAAAAATTAAGGATTTTATAAGTTTCAAGTTGTGACAAATTTTAAAAAGTAGTGATTATTAGATTGAGTGTTTTATGAAGTATTTAAAATCAACAGGATTGTTAATCCCACTGACCCAAAAGTGTATATATGCTTTCAAGGACAAGTTACAGCTACATACCCATTATTGCAAATGTGATTAGTATTATTTTCAATTGAATTTTTGTCCTTCCTCAAAAATAAACAAATTCAAAAACTCTTACACTTGCATCCACACACAAATTTGCAATTGTCAGGATCAATTAAGTGTTTAATGCACTTTTGATTCATAACTTGAGAAAATCTATTTCAAATTATCTTACTAATTTTAGTAGTTAAATAATAATCAGTTTAAATGAACTCCAAAAATTATTTCTTGCATCTCAATCAGTTAATCCTACTAATAAATAGTAAACAAAGAAACTAGATAAATAAAGTTATCAGCTTACTTCTAAGTCTTCCTGAGCCGTTATTAAATATTCTTTCAACATCTCTTGTTGTTTCTCTCTCCATTGCACCCTTGGATCTTCTAACTGGTTGGTTTCTAAAACAAGAAATAAACAGTTTAAAGATTTAAAAATTCAAAACAGAATGTTATACATTTGCATATTTTAAATAAACCAATTTACAAGGGAAGTAATTTTATTGATTAATCAATGCTTTTTGGTGGGGGTATTAGGACAATAAAATATTTAAAAAAATAAATAAATAAAAAAAGATATTTGATTTTCAAAGAATCATTAGGGAATCAACCAAATGAAGTCTTTAGTGTTCAAATTAAATTTTCATATAATTCAATGATGGGAGTTTCAAGCTAATGTTTTGTTTGCAACAAGGTCTTCTGCCACTCCTCAGAGTCTTTTGTAATTTATTTTTAAAGCATTGGAAATTAAAATAAAAGGATTTGTTACTTACCTTACAAAATTATCTCTGGTTATGTTTTAAAAGTAAAAATAATTTACATTCTTTCATATTTCATAACAATTCATTCATTTGATAAGAATCTTGTACACAAGCCAACTGTTTGAAATATTAAATTTATTTATTTTTAGATAAGGTCTTTGATACAAATCAACAGATCAATGTTTTCCATAACTATACAAGCCAAAAGTGTTTTTCCTCTGTAAAAAAAAAAACATTTTTGTGGTTGGCTTTTTACATAGAAAATCTTCATAATCAAAAAATTGAATAATCTTTAGAAATTACAATGTAAAAACCATATTCAAGTAAATTCCAAATTTTGTACATAAAATAGAGCCTCAACATTGTTTTTGAGAGCAGCTTGAATTCTTAGCCTGTCTGGTTCCAAGTCAACATTTTAAAAGATCTATATTGAAGACTTCAATACCAAAAAAATGGAATATAAATCCTTATTAGCACATTGCTTCATTTATCTTATAACAAATGATTCAGCAAATTAAACTTTCATATTGTTATAACTCAACCCTTATTTTAAGAGTTAATATTTTTTTTCTTATGGGTAGACCAAAAATATCTGAACAGGTGAATATATATAAATGAAATACAAGATACATAGACACTAACATATATACACATATTTACAGACAATATACATTCATGCTTACATTTATAAATACAACACTTTTTATTATAATATAAAAATAAACCTGAAACATGCTTGCTTACACCCACATTTTTTATATATATATATATATATATATATATATATATATATATATATAACAAGCATATACTATAAAATATTCATAAACAATTACAACAGTAAAAGTGCATGCTTACTTTTTCTGAAAAAAAAGAATCTAAGATTCATTGCAATTAAAACAATTTGGATAATCTAAATTTTCTATGTCAAATGAGTTTATATATTTATCTACCATCTGCTTTATATGAGCAGGATGCCACAAGGTCAGTTTTTGAGCAGAGCTCAACTGGTTTGAATTCTGAGTTTCCCATAACAATATTAAAGAGCTCAGTTTACCCTACTATTTACTCATAGCTGGAAAGATAATTGGATTCATGCCTTTAAGGACATTAGCCTACTGTGAAATGCCAACAGCCTCATCCAATGACAATGGCCATTACAAATGGATAAATTTCATATGCATATTTATTCCATCAAGAGACGGGTTTTAATTGGTAAAAATGCTCTCATGGAAAGAGGGGGAGCTTTAATAAGACAAACCTTAATAGTCAATGAAAACAAAAAGCCATGTTCTTGCAAGATATAACTGAATTTGGAGAATTTGATTTTCTAAAATTTAATCTATTGTACTAAGATAATTGTATTAATATTACTAATTAGGTTTATAAAGAAGTTCTTCAAAGATGAAAAGGTAAAATAACTATATAACATTGGTAAATTAGGAATAATTTGGACAAACAAAAGTGTTTCAACTGAAATCTGTCACACAAAAATATAACTAGAATAAAATAGTTTTACTGTTATAATCAGTTTTGGTTTGATTTCATACCAAACCTTCAAGGTTATTAAATGCCAAATCCTCTATACACATTTTCTACACATATTTGTAAACAGTTTGTAGATAACATTTTCAAACAAGCCAGAGCTCATTTGAACACAGTTGAATAGCTATACATGGTTTCTAAGTCAATAGTTTGTCAGTAATCTTATTTTAAATGAGTTAGAACTAATTTGTTTGCACATAGTTAAATGGTTCCAAATATTCTAACACAAATAGTTCTATTAAGTATTAATCACTTGTTTATACTCAAATAGTTTCAAATATTGCTATCAAATAATTTTATTTACATAGTTAAATTGTTTTAAGGATCACTATGTAATAAATCAATTTAAGCATACAGTTAAGTTTCAAGTATTGCTAATCAACACAAATAATTCTATTCAACATTACTCATTTGTTAACATTGTTAAATGTTCTGAGTATTTTTCTGTATGGATGCACTACATGGACGCTAACAAAACGGCTGGAGAAGAAGCTAGATGGCAATTACACAAGAATGCTGCGAGCAATATTGAACAAGTCCTGGCAGCAACACCCCACAAGACACCAACTATATGGCCACCTGCCTCCTATTACAATAACTATCCAAGTTAGACGAACCAGACACAAGCTCATAAGTGATGTACTCTATGGACCCCCACATATGGCCAGGCAAAAACAGGATGATCAGCATGAACATACATTGAGCAGCTATGTGAGGATACGAGATGTAGCCCTGAAGACCTGCCAGAGGCGATGAACAATAGGGAAAAGTGGCGAAAGAGGGTCAGGGATATCCATGCTAGTGGCACAACATGATGATGCTGATTGTTAAACTTACAAGTTTATATCAAATCAACTTTATCCAAACAATCATTTGCCCAGTCAGCTGGGGCTGTAGAATACACTGACTGCACCTCTGCAGAGGGGTAAGACCCCCCCCCAACGAGTGTCTGGGATATGACACTAAACAATCTGATGGTGAGGTTCCAGCACTGCTGGAGCTTTGGGGAATGCGGAGTACCCCTTCATTGCCATTGCTCCCAGGTCTAATCTGGCCCGGAGTGGTAGCACCTGATAGGGCCCTATCTATGAGTTAAATAGAACTAACAGCATACTTATGCTAAAATGAATCGAGTAAACTGAATAGCTTGAAATAGAAACATTTTTGACAATTAAACCGTACTTAAACATAGGCACGCAATTTAAGTGTAACTGAATTATTTCAAATAAAACTGTTTTTCGACATTAAAACTGTATTTACACTTAATTGAATTATTACATATAACTGCTTGAATAGTTTGAAATGGAAATGTTTTTGACAATTAAACTGTGTACTTATGCTAAACTGAACTGTTTTCAATAGAACAGATTATTTACATAAAAATGGATTTGGCGTTAAATAACCTACAAAGGTTGATATGCCATAAAACCAAACAATCATATCTTCATTTTTAAATAATTTGTGGATTTATATGGTTTCAAGTACTTAATACTAATAATTTTCAAACAAACTAACAAATACTACTACACAGAGTCACTAAGTCATAGTAACAAAGAGACAGGTCCACTCACCCAGAACTAGATCCTCACCACTGGATGCAGTTTAGTATTATATTAAGGACATCCCATATTGGGAAGAAATGTTTTATAAAATACAATGTATATTTTGCTATGTTTTTCATGAATATCTTTACATATGCTGTAAAATCTTTAAAATAAAACAGTTCTAACCAAATTTTGTAGATTTGGTATCAGATTAAAATTTGAATTATTACCAAATCAATTCTCAAAATATATACCACTGACAACCTATAAAATAAAAATGGCATTAGGTTTTTTACAAACTCGATTTAGATTGCTTGGTTATATAAGTAAAGTTGGGGACTGTAGTGGAAAGCAACCCGAAGGCTCCATTTTCCATAGCTACTATACTGAGGTGTAGGGGGAGGGTGCTACTCCTTTCTGGATTGCTTCACTTTACCCTTGATATGTAACTTATAATGCTGGGTGTAAAGCAAGGAGATATCAAGTTTTTTTTTTATTCTTTAGTATGACTTGACCTGGGATTGAACCCCAATCTCCCAGGCCATTGGTGAACACTCAACCCTCTTGGTAGATAGTTTATATAGATACCCCCCCCAAAAGGTTGACTTTTTTTTTTTAAAGAAAGACTTGACTAAAATTTTAAGTGTTGCCGACTGTAATTACAGTTCAATTTAGGATCAAAACTTATTTCTGGTCAAATTTAAAGTGTATAGCGTGTTTGTGTATATGTGTGTGGTGGTGGTGGGGGGCTCCAGGATAAGAAAAAAAAAAAAAAAAAAAAAAAAAAAAAAAAGAGACAGACATGAACATATTGAAATGATTGTGAAAAGTTATTTATGCAGGAGCAATAATTTTTGCATTTTGTCAAAATACACTGATTTTTTTTTTTTTTTTTTTCCCCCACGTTAAAGTTTTCATTACTCCCCACAACACCTCAGTAATTGTCATAACTAGTGTATCAAAATTTTAGTATTTAAAATAAGATGTTAAACCATTCAGGCTCAATGGTGAGCCAAAATGCCTTTTTGGCAGGAGGAAAAAAAAAAGCACAACTAGTTGAATAGACCCAAAATTGATTAATTTCAAAAGGATCAATTTTCAATTAAAATTTATGAAGCAAAAAAAATTCCATAGTAAAAAATATTTCTTTAAATAAACCAAAAATTAGAATTGTTAAAATAAATGTATGACATAAGAAAACCTAATATTAATTTACTGTGACATTAGACAATGTATTGTGAAAACATGTTTAAAATGAATTAATTTTAGTCAAATCAACTGGTATTGTACCAAAAATCAAGACACCTATCATATATCCCATGACTTTTGGTTTAGTTTATTTAATGGCATATCAACACCAAGGTTTTATTTAATGTCAAAATTTGATTCAATTATGTTAAATTGTAATAACTATATTTTCAATGTTTTGTATTTTCCTTTAACTGCACTTTATTTTTTTTTGATTTGTCAACAATTATTTGTTTGCACACACAAAGTCAAGTCAAAAGTCAATTTGCAAGTAATTATATGGTTTCAAGTAACAGTTTTAGAGACAATATTAAATTCATTGTTTAAAAAAGCTTTTTATAAATTTTAGATAAACTAAAGTTTGGTAATGCATCATTAATGCACCAAGCAACTTGTTAAAGCACAAAATTAAGAAACTAAAATTTTTAAAGCAAAACTCATTTTTATACTTAACTTAAAAAGTGTCATTAAATTTAAAATAAATACACATTCAAATGATTAATAGTATTATATATTGCATTTTACTTGGAAAGAAGATGAGCACTAACAAGTAATCCCCCACAGTACTTAAAAAAATAAAAGTATTGTGAAGGGAAATACTCAACATGACATCTTTATAACCTAAGAAGGAAATATATCCAAATTATATATCAACTGATTTGACAAACCAAATACTAAATACTAAGCATCAGTAACAAATGAAAATGTTTTAATCTAACAGAACTAATTCTTATTTAAGATTGCAAACATTGTGTATACAAATTTCCCTATTAAGTTATCCACTAAATAAAAGAGTCTCAATGAATGTGTAGAGATTAGAGACTGAATTGAAAATTTCATCCAATTACAGGACTTTAATTATTTTTCTCTTGAGATCCAAAAGTTCCCTAATATTTTTCAACTTTATTATTTCAATAAGTAAAGTAAGTAAAGTTGGCGACCATAGTCGAGGGTAACCCGAAGGCTCCCTTTTCGATAGCTACTACACCAATGTGTAGGGGAGGGCGCTAATCCTTTCCCTAGCTTGCTCTACTTTACCCTTGATCCATACCTTATAATGCTGAGTGTTAAGCAAGGAGGCATCAAGTACCATTTTTTGAGTCTTTGGTATGACTCGACCTGGGATTGAACCCATTGGCGAACACTAACCCCTAGGCCAATGTCCGGTTTAAACAAATTTGACTTTAGATTATTACATATACTGAATAATTTCAAATCTATATTACTAAGGAAATTTTAGACTCGTACTTAAATTTTAAATTCATATGAAAAGTGGTTTAGAGCTTTTGTATTTCTAAACATGCATTGAATTTTTAACATTTCAACCATTTTGGTCTTGAAAAGCAAAAATTATAGTGTTCAGTGTGTGTGTGTATCGATAAGATTTATCTCACATTAATATTCTTCAGTGAAAAGCTAAGAGTTTGATAGGGAAAATGTTTAAACAAGTAACACTTTAAATACTTTTTGTTCAAGTTATTGATCTAACAAAATCTACCATCTCCAACTTTAAAGACTACCTATGAATTTGATGTGAATGAATATAGTTTTTAAAAAGTTTCTTATTAAACAAAAATGAAACTTATACATCAAGAATAAAAACTTACGTCAAAATCTTTCCCTTAGTTCTCATAAGTACAAACATCAAGTTTTTTCTCTTTAGAAGACCAGTTATCAAACCCCTAACAGATATATAGACAGCTTTAAAAATTATCCACAGAGCTTAACTCATTTACAAGTTACTTAAAAACAATAAATTTCTTGTGTATATATGTGCCTGCTTCTCAGATAAATGGTTTGCCCCTCCCTAAAAATGATAACTCTTTCTACCATTAAAATTATCAGATTTTATCCAAATTTAACACAAAATTTTATTTTTGTATCACTAAATGAGTATAACAATGTCTCAGGTTGCTATAAGTGAGATATGCAAGTCAGATAATGTTTGCAAATTATTGATGTGATTTTATGGTATATGTAATCATACACTAGTGTGAATGGTATATATTCAGTTAATATTCAAAGTTGAAATGGCAACTTGAACCAATTCTCAAAATCAAATGCAATCAAATTTTATGTAGGAAAAAAAAAAAAAAAAAAAAAAAAAACACTAATGCTGGCTTACATGTGACTTTGTAATAGTAATGGCTAACATCTAATTCTTATAACAAAACTTGTACATATGCAAAAACTGGATTTTTAGAGCACTTAAATAGTTCAGATTTTATAGTTTATACATGCTAATATACAACATTCATTCTCAAAAAAAAATCTTTCAAAATACATGTTACTTTTAGAAAAAAGTAAAAACAGAACATTTAATGCAATAGATCTTTGATGCAAACAATATTTGAAAAAATAAAAATTCATTCAAAATACAATATCAATGTCCAGACACAAGATGCATAATTGACCCCAATGACAAAACAATACCTATCCTAAACAAAATGTAATACCCTTTTATCCAAGAAATCCTTGGGAAAGCACTCTGTAAGTTTAGTACTGCTTGCATCCGGGAGATATTCCTCCTTGTCTTAAGAAACAAATATACAAAATGAATAATATGCAAAGTTCAATAATTTAATAACAACACAAACAAAAATACATTAAATGTATCTACCTGTTATGTGATTGATGTAATAAACACCAACGTTTGCATCAAAAGATTGCTCCCAGCCATATGGTAGTTCATTCCCAACACAGTCAGCAAAGGTTTGGGGTTTTGTTTCCCTAAAAATATAAATATTTTTAGTCAATATTTTCATTAAAAATAAATAAATAAAAAAGTATAGAGATCAAGTTTTATTCTGATCAAGATGATCTCCTTTATAAAGATGCCAGCTGAAAAAAGATTTTTATATAAAACACACACACACAATATATATATATATATATATATATATATATATATATATATAAAAACAAAGTAATCCTAAGTGAAGAATTTAATATGAAAGAAAGTAAATGTTATGTTTCTGTTTTAATAAACCATCAAAACCAAAATGTTATAACGTCAACTTTCTTTCATATTAGATTTTTCCCTTTGGATTTTGTTTTTCAATTTCTTTCTACATAAGTTATTTAAAGAATTAAACACTACCTCAAAAGAATTTAAGACAACAGAACATTTTTTTTGGGACAGTTTTTTTAAATTCATAACAATGGAACCACAACTAAGCTTTTTACTGTTAATTTCCAGAAGGTAAAAGAAATGGATGAGATATCAAAATATGAGAAGTGTCAGTCAAAGGTTTTATGTACAAACTTCTCAGTTTATGATTTAATTTCATGACATGTCAACCTTCATGGGTTATTTAATGCAAGTCATTTACAAGCAATTATATGGTTTCAAAAAACTATTATTTAATAGTCATTCATAAACATAGCTTCAAGAAACTATTCTTAATGAAAATTTATATAGTTATATGGTTTCAAGTATTCCTAATACTAATTTCTCAACAAATTGATCCACAGACAGGACCCTAACGTACCATTACTCTGAATCAGAATGAACCCAACTGTAATAAAGTATTGACTAATTTCCCAGAACTGTAGCTTCACACTGGATACAGTTTAATGTCATCTCCAGGATATTTTTTTGGTGGGGAAGGGTCTTATCCCCTGTGATGTAAGCAGACTAAGGCCTACTGACACCACTCTCCAGTTTAGAATACCCAACTCATTAATACATGAAATAAGTTTACTAATTATTTGCTTCTTATATTGCATTCAACATTTATTACTGCAAGTGTCTTTCAATTTTATGCTTTTGAAACGACATCTTTAGACCATCACAAGAACTTATTTTTTGTACCAAATATTTTTCACTCGTTTTTAACTGGACATAAAGAGAAAAAAAAGGAGCCAACTGTTGACAAAGTTTGCCATCTCATTTTTTCATAAAGTTCATTTTCATTACCATATACAAATTATATTAAAGCAAAATAACTAAAACCTACAAAAAAAAAAAAAAAAATTAAAATTAAAAAATAAATAAAATAAAGGCTAATCAAAATTTGACATATGGAAATTACATTAAATTTATTAGGAGGCAGAATCGGTTAAAAGTCTTAGATTGTTAGAGTTGGTAAAAATTTGCATTGACTCTATAGACATGAGGAAGACAAGACATTAAAATGAAACAGTAAAAAGGTCTGCATTGAATTTATCAAATCTATTTTTCATAAAACTCTCTAAACTATCCAAATTTAAAATAAAAAGTAAAAAATGTTACAAGTGTTATTTTATATCATTAGTGTTAAAATACAAATTTACAATTTTAAACTGATATGAAAGCTGTTACAGTCAGAAGTGAAATTGGCTATAACTGACTGCTCCTAATGCCATCTAAGTGGCAATAACAATTTTAAGCTATCCAATATGTTAGCAACTCAGAATTTTATCACTAAAACAGCTTGAACCCCACCCACTTCAAGTATATTCACTTTTTAGCTCTGATGAAAGAGACTGAATTCTTACTTTTTTTCCCTGCATGTATTACTTATCTTCTGTTAGAGGCAGGATGTAACAGATCAATTTTTCTGTCAGTACAGTTGGTTTGAATTCAGAAATAACCTTCTCCTAGATTGGTAGCCATACAAATGCTAAGAGCCAAGTCTGGCTTACTATTCACCTATACCTGGAAGCAAGATGAATGTAAGCTTTCGCCAATGGTATTAGTACGAGAAGAAAAAGGAGGCATGGATCTCTTCTCCTATCAGCTATAAGTAAGCAGTAGGATAGACTTTACTTGCATGTTTAAGAGGTTTATTCAGAAGGTAAAACTTCTACATTTGTTTACAATATTTTACATTGAGTGATTGCCAGTGGCCCAGAAGACCTGGGTTCAATCCCAAGTTGAGTCATACCAAAGACAAAAAAAAAAAAAAAAAAAAAAAAAAAAGGTACTTGATGCCTCCTTGCTTAACACTCAGCATTATAAGGTATGGATTAAGGGTAAAGTGGTTCAATCCTCAAAAAGGAGCAGCACCCTCCCCACACCTTGGTGTAGTAGCTACTGAAAAAGGGGCCTTAGGGTCACTCTTGACAACGGTTGCCAATAACTTTACATAAATAGAATACATAATTGCATAGACTTCAAAATTTCCAGGACTTTTTCTCTGCTCAATGTCTTATGCTGATATGAGCTTATCAAAGTTTCTATTACATGCATCTCCAAAGATTAGACTGGAATGATTCAATTTGAGAATATACGAGAAGATTCTTAAATCTCTAGGAGTGCTCAATGTATGATAAGTAATGAATTTTATAGAGAAAATTCATATGATTAGAAGAAAAACTCAACAGGTCATCATTTGGCTATTATAAATTTATTTCAGCAGGCCACTCCATATTAGAAACCAATCTCTTCTGATTGGTCACCATATATCACACGTGTATATATCTTATTAAGTAAAAAAATATACACACACAGCTATTTTATAGGATACTATTCAGGAATAGTGGTTTTAATATTCTGTTTAAAATCTTGAAAAGATGAATCATTGATATCAATCTGTGCACATAATCATACCCAGTGTATGTTATATGGTCTCAAAATGTCCAAAATTGACCATAATTTTAAGTTAACCACCAGGGATGACAGAGCTTTGGAACTCCTAACTACAAAGATTCATTTCATTGATACCTGATAGGTCTCTCTGTGATCCCTGAATTTCTACTTACAGCTTTACAATATACCTAGTTCAAAAACCCTGCATATTTAAAATAATCAAATCAGTAACAGAACTTGATTATATAGATGTTAATACCGGACATTAGCATGATGGTTAGAGTGTTTGCCAATGGTCTGGGAGACCTGGCTTCAATCCCTGGTCAAGTCATACCAAAGACTTGGAGAAAAAAAAAAAAAAAAAAAAAAAAAAAAAGGTACTTGATGCCTCCTTGCTTAACTCAGCATTACGGGTGTGGATAAAGGGTAAAGTGAAGCAATCCAGGGAAAGGAGTAGCGCCCTCCCTACACCTAGGTGTTGTAGCTATCGAAAAAGGAGCCTTCGGGTCACCCTCAACTATGGTCGCCAACTTTACTTACTATATAGATGTTAGAACATTCTAAATTCATTTTATGCCCAAACAAAATTTAAGTTCTATTTTTCAAAGTTTAAATTTTGTTTTCGTATGCAAATTTTTAGTTATGAAGAATTCATTAAGATTTAATGAGTTAACAATACAAATAAAAATCCATTTTTAGTTCCTGATGACCAGTGAACCAGTCGTGTTTCCATTATAACAATGGTCCATGATATTATTGCTTCTATATAAGTGAAGTATTCTACTAAGGATTCTGTAATGCTTTGTTAAATGAAGTATTTGAATGATTAAAAATATTCAAGCTCAGTGCAGATCACAAAATTCTCACTGAACTGTAAATTGCTTTATTCTAATATTTTAAGTTCTATTAAAAAGAAAGATAAACACTAACACCACCATGATGTGTTTTACTGTCATATACACACATAAATTATATGACTCCCCCCCACACACACACTAAAATTTTTAAATATGAATAGTAATTATAGATTTCCTGAGTGATTCTGAATCTTAAAATCATTATTATAGTCAATGATAAAAGAAAATTAAATGACATGTTTATAGTGATCCTGCCTGATCTGCAGTTTCATTTATTTTCCATCAAGCTTCTAACAACACAAAAATGTTTCACTAAAGTTTTTCAAAAATGAAAGAATTATGATAATCCAGATATCTGAAAGATGTTAAGTGGAAGGCCTCAACTTGAAAATTTAAGCTATGCTTGAGATTGCTAATATCTACGGCAAGCAAATTTATCACAATATATTTTTATAAATGTATTTATTAGTTCTTAATCTATTTTTCTTAAATATAAGTTAGATCATATATATATATATATATATAAAAATGACACACACACACAGTGTGCAATTAGAAGGAAACTCAAACCTGGTTAAGTTGTCATTATAGATTTATTTTGCCAGAGAATATTATTATACTCTCCGTCTCATCAGATGACTTTTTACACGTTAAACTAGAGGTTGCGGAACAGCAAATGTGGAATTACAGTTCATATGTGTACGAAGAGAAAAAAAAATTTAAGTTCTCAGGCAAGGGCAGAGGGGGTCAAAACAATAACCATATATCGAGCCCTCACATAGATTTATATGATATTCTTCATATTCTATACAAGAATAATCCACACACACAGTCTTCAGACACTGACTGGATATTACTTATATATAATAAAAGGTGCCCGTGGGGTAATGGTTATCGTCGTGGGAAATGGACACGGCGACACGAGTTCAAATCCTGGACGAGACTGATTGCATTTCACATAGCACTAATACCCCTGGGAAAGGTATGAATCCAATTATTCTCCCTCCAGCTATGGATAAATAGTAGGACAGACTAGGTTCTTCAGCCTTGGTGGGGCAACTAGTCTAGGAGAAGGAAAACTGAATTCAAACCTGTTAAACTCCACTTAAAAATTGACCTTGTGTCATATCCTGTCCGAGCGGAGAGGTTGGTAAATATATATAATAAAAGAGAATAAAGTTATATCTAGACTTGGGTTAAAATCTTTAAGTTTCTAAAAATGAAGTCCTGAAACTATTTTGTCACAAGTTTTTAGGGTTAGCGTTTCAAATTTCTTATTCAAAGTCATGTTCACTCGTGCGCATTTGATAAGGGAGACTATTTTATATGCATTAAATACCACTGCTAGTTCATTTTTGTTATTAAAATTTTGTCCTATAGGAAAAAAAAAACAAACAAGGCATTTAAAAACTTCATAGTATCAGTATCTAATCAATTTCAAAAGAGAAAATAATTGACAGTTGAACATTACATTAAGGCCTCTATACACTTATGAATATAGCCCTAATCAATCAACCAAACCAAATAACCCTTATATTAGTAAAGGTAACTATATCACCTTTACTAATATAAGGGTTATTTGGCTAGGTTATTGAACCATATTTGAGAATTAATTTCTATGATAAGCACAAACTTCTGGCCTTACTAAGCTTAACTTAGTTTAGCATGTTAACTAATCATCATTAGGAAATACTATTACTATTTTAGAGTTTCTTTTAAGTGAACCTCAAAAATAAAGCGAGGTCACTGATTAATCTTCCTCACCAACTCAAAAAAAAAAAAAAAAAAAGATGATGATAGGACCCAGTTTACTGAACAACAAGATGATTTATTTCAAAAGACAAAAATCAAAGCAAACTAGCAAAGTTGGTTTGGCTATATCTTACTAAAATTATGATTGTCCCTGTAACCACAATCTCGTAAAAACTGAACATTGAAATTTTTGTTACACCGAACACTTAAAATATTAAAGAATAAGGCAATTTCCAGTCCAATTTACAACTGAAGACTTGACTTTATCTCTTATCTTTATTTAGTTAAAATGGTATATAGCTTGGAATCAGAATTTAAACATTGGTCAATATGCCAAATCACACTGTCTTGATAAATATTTTAGATATACATTTTGGTATAATATCTATAATCATAGAACACTAAAAGTCTAAGTTATGTGGTTTGGACAGGTAGTTTGAGTGTGGGTCATGGTAATCTTTCCATGGCTGTTTTTATTCTTATCAATAGAAGCCACCCTTATAGATGAGCACCAGTAGATCCGATCGAACTATTTGATCCTGGCCAGGGAATCGTAGGATTCATACACCTAGGGCCTGGTTAGGCATGGTGCTGAACCATCAGAGGGTTGTCCACTCATCTTTACGGCCACCATGCTGCTTCCCATGGCTTTTGAAAAAAATTTTTTCTTCCTCTTCTTTCTTCCCCTTCTGTCTCTATTAAGTCTACAATTACTTTCTTTTTTAAATTTCATCGGAGTCATTATTTATGACTCTTTGCATCTTTTGTGAGGTTTTCATTTGGGCTGAAAGTTATTTTTTTTGTAGAAACTAATTCAGTATAATGGAGATATAAAATATTAGTTAACAAATAATAACTGAGATACCTACAAAATATCAAAATTCTTCAATGTCACTATTGATAGCAGTTACAATGAGAACTCACTAAGTTCATGGGTCATCTAGTGAAGATTATTAAAAAAAAATAAAATAAACCACACACAAACAGCAAATTCATATTTTCTTGATATTATTTGAGAAAAAATTAGTTAATTCCAGATATGTAATATAAGTTAGAGAAAGATTTAGAGAAAGATTTAAAAAAAAAAAAAAAAAAAAAAAAAAAAGGTAGATTTACAACCAAAAGATGATTTTGTGACATTCATATTAGTATAAAAATATTTTAACAAACCAAATTTGATACGATATAACCATGAAATTATTTGTTATATTTCCGTGGGTATTTTTTTTACTACGCACTATCTTCTCACATAGACCTTGAAATTTTTTTAAAAACTTGACACAGGATATATACCATGTACAGATCAAGTTCAGTTAATTCATCCATTAGTTACCAAAAATACTCAAATTCTTAGCATTATTTCTGAAATCATCCAATTTGATTTTTAAATTATCAACACTATTGCTATTTTTTTTTTTTTTTGATTTGATTAGGTAATTTATTCAAATAAATAACTATTAGGGAAAAAAATCCAATTGGTTTGTAGACTTGATTTTTGAAATCAGTCTAGACACTAAATTTCCAGTTCAAGGAGAAATATTGAAAAATGTTTGCCATAATTAGAAATTCCATTAATTATTCTGAAAATAAAATGTAAATTGGAATCTTTCACATTTTCGTAAATACAATAAATAACTTAAAAAGTTACTTTAAGTGTCTTTTGCCCCAGAGTAAAAGGGAGCTACGTACATGCTGAGATAAGTCTAACTTATGTCAATTATTAACTTTTTTTAATAGATTTGTTATAAAAATAACTGGTTGTGAATTAGTATTAAATCAATTTTTTTAATTAGACTGAGAAATAAAACATACAGATTCACATTTAAAAAGGTGTCTTCATGGCACAATAGTTAAAGATCATCCAAATAATTTACTAGAGTAACAAATTTAATCCTTACAAGATGCCTCATACAGTTTTATATCAGACTAACCCAAATGTAGTAAATATCTGCCCCTGCCCTCGCCTCTGAAGTAATGGCAAGCAAACTATAATAGCAGATCATTACTATATAATTTCAATCCTCATTGGGCATTCTAGTTTTAGCTTTGTGCCAAGTTAAACTTAATGCTATAGTATTTTAAGCAGTTAATACTCATTTCTCTCATTGGCTAAAATTTGCTAATGAAATTTGTTTAATTCCTTGAAAAATTAGATTTACACGAGTTTAAATCAATTATTTATCAAGGGAGATAACTATTAATTATTTTGCAGATATATACTAATAAAATATGAAGCACAAACTCAAACTTGCAGGGCCTTTTTAATTTTAGTAAAACTCACACACAATTATACTTAACATTAGTTCAAATCCTAGTTGGGAAAGACATTCCTTCTCTTCTCCCTCCAGCTATGTAAGAGAGACTGAGCTCTTTACCTTTGGTGAGGCAACCAGTCAAAGAGAAAGAAAAACTAAATTCAAAACCTAAGGAGTGTTGTTCAAAATCTGTAGCACATTGGTACACCATTCTTTGGTTATCAGCTTATCCAAAAGGTGTGGCTGAACTGAGACAGGCTTTTGCTACTAAACAAAATCATTTGTGTAGGTAGTCTAAAGATTCACATCTTTAAACTGTTAAACCCTCATACTTAGAGATTGAGTGCCTATATATATATATATCAAAAAGAACCCAAAAGACTACAAATACTAGAAGCCATAATTATAAACCAAAACTTACATTAAATAACTCAAATTAGTAACTAGAATATTAGATATATTAAACTAATACAAACTCAAAAGATTAATTTCCATGTGTTTGTTATAGGAAAATCTAACACATGTGAACTATTTACATTAACATAAATGCCATGGAATGCGGGGGGAGAAAACACTGGTTCAGAATAAGTAAAATTTCCATTATTTATGTGGTAATATAAAAAATTTATATTTACCATCTAGATTAAGTATTTTTTTAAAACTGAAGTTACATAATTGGCTGAAGTAGTCATCTTAAGAGGGAAGACTAAACAGACATCAGTTTGGTGAATTGTAACAAGTTGAAAATGCAACTTCAGGATATAATTCAGTAAAAAAACAGCTAATAAACTTACATTCACGATCTAGATAAAAGTGTTGAATTCTTGCATAATTCTTTGTACACTATCAAACAGATTTTTGTCAGTATACTATTCTGGACAAGCACAAAAAAAGTGCAGTCTTTCATAATTTCAAAGCAATATCTCAACTTTACCCTTGAAAATGATAGTTGAAAGCACTCAGATGAAAGATTTTTTTTATATCTATAGCAAGATGGCTACCAAAATATAACTTGTGCCAATGGTTGAATGAAAATTTTAAAATATATGCAAATGTCAAACATTAAGCATTTCAATTCTTAATATCAAGTCTTCCACTTTGTAATGAATTTAAACTATTTCAATATAAATTTACCAAGTACTTCATTGAAGCAGCTGGATTAGTAACCTCAACATTTATTTTATAAACTAAGAATATAGTCCATAGTTAAAGATTATTTTTACATTTAATGAGTAACAACCAAGTTTATAGTAAAATCAAATTTTATTTTTGGGACCTACAACAAGAAAACATTTTCTCAATAACACTATGAAGATTTCTCAACTTTTGTACAAAGATGAGAAAATAACAGGAATATTAACAGTATTGTTGTGGTGGGAAGATAGTAACTAGCGATCACTGCACATCCTAACATCAATAACCAAGTTAGGAGAATAATGAAATTATGACCATAATAGATGACTATTTTAGTGTTTAGTATGCCTTATATTGTGCAGTTCATTAAATGTTATTTTCTCTAAGGTTAGGTAAAGTAAAAGTTTAGAAAATATACTGTCAAAAAACATTCTTAAAAAGTTACATGACAAGTATTTCTTAGCAATCTGAACATATAATTTATAAGGCAAACATGCAATTGAACTGCACCCCACCCTATTTCAACAAGATCAGATTAGTATTTTGGTATTCTACAAAAAAAATAAAAATATTAATTTTGCTTTAAAATAAATTGAATATATATATATCACACACACAATAACCAGTAAAGATGTGTGTACCCCAAGAGTGGTATAATGGAATTATTAAGTTTTAAAATCCAAATAAGTCTATTTCTAAGTACATACTGATGCCCTTGCAAAAAAAAAAAAAGTCTATCTTCCCCTCCAATGGCAATGAATAAATGGCTAATTTGGCTCCCTTGCATTGATAGGGGCAAACAGTCTTTGAGAAGGAAAACTGAATTCAAATCTTTTACTACACAGGGCAGAGTAAGGCCTATTACTCACTCATCTTACAGTTAAACAGATAACTGAAAATGATGAGTGGGGGGGAGAGACTGGGTAACTTGCCTAGTTATGATATTTTCCATTTTATATATTCATAACAGCCTTTAATTCTTATCACATGATAATAGTCAAAAGGCTAAATTTTGTTTAAACTCATCAGCAGGTACAGATGACCTTGTAGCTAAACTGTTAAAATAAAATGATCACGTGGAGAAGGGTTCACATCCTGTCTGACACTGACAAGTCATTTTTTGTAACCCTGAACCAACTCAGTGTCAAACTTATGTAATGCAAGAGAAATGACTAAAAGCAGGTGGAAGTTTAAATGTCCCTCATTTACAATACACCACTCAAGTTATCTACCCTGTCTGCTCTTGCTGTCTACCATAAACACCCACACTAACATTTGGCACTTCATCCTAAGTTTTTTTAGCATTATAAAATTTGTTTAATTCTTTAATGCTAAAAGAAGATCATATTGCAAGCCATTGTTAGCAAGTTCATTCTCTATAAAGTCTGTGCAAAAATGGAACTTTTTACATAAGTATTTGATTAGAACAAATTAAAAGAAAAACAAGGTAAATTAAATATAAAATTTCCCTTAAAAACTCACCTACTAGAACTATTTTACAGAGACACTTCTAGACAAAAGAAAGTTTTTATTCAGGGCGGGGGGTGGTGAGATATGTGCATGTTTAATAAGTAAACAAGCTTTAAACTATACACAACATACAAGTCTTCCATAATTCACTACATCATGGACAATCTAAATTTCCAGATCCAACAAAAACAAAATAGAAATATTCAATACCTTTACACTTGGGGGCGGGGGCATTTCAACTATTAACTTTTATAACGCTGAGGCTCCCTTGACAGCAAGCCACTCTAATTAGAGTGGCTGGTTGTTTAAAAAAAGATTTAAATTAAATTAAAATCTGGTTTAATAGCCTTACAATATCAATCTAGTAATGTTTCCTTCACCCTAAGTGATTTTATACAGGCTTGTATTAGTGCTAAACATTATATATTAAAGTCTGGTGGTGTAGTGAGATACTGCTGGGGCGCTCTGGGCTAGTGGTAATAATGCTTCGGCCCAGAAACCATGCCTGAACCCAGAGTCATCATCTGATGAAGGCTTTGTAAGAAGCAATGCTGTTGTATAATCATTAGTTATTGAACCCAGAGTCATCATCTGATGAAGGCTTTGTTAGAAGCAATGCTGTTGTATAATCATTAGTTATTGTATGATACCTACTTACTTAAAAATGCCACATAACAGTGAAATTCATTATGTTTAGTTTACTTAATGATATATCAAACCCTTATGAATTATTCATGCTAAATCTTTAAGACTTAGAAAGGGTTTAAAAATATTAATCAAAGTTTTATTGCAATCACTTTAACACTTCAAGTCGAAATTTTCTAAATTGTTGTGGGGTTATCTCAATATCGAGATGGGGGGGGGGCTTGGCTGCCAGTGCTTGGATGCGAGTTGACTGAGCAGTGGCCTCCTTAAGGATGCACAGGGCTTCCCCCATTAGTGTGACTCCTATTTCCTTCAGCAAAGAGCGATCCAGCATTTGAAGGCTCTCGATTGTCAGCTTCTCGTCTGCAAACTTTGTTGCATGAGTTTTGGCAGAGTCAGTGGATATGCCCGCTTCAATGAAGAAGCGTTCCCAATCATCAGGTGTCACAGGTCCTGCTTGCAGTGCCATGTAGGATTTATCATGTTGCATAGGGCAATTAGTTGCGATAGCCGAAAGTAAATAATCATGTTAGCTAAGAGCAATCAGTCATGAAGACAGAAAACTCAATTCCCAATTGAGGAACGGGAGCTATTTATGGTGCCTTGGGGCATCCCATTGTGCACAAGTGGGCTATTCCATTGCATAGATCGTCATTGGCTGCTTGTAAGTAAGTGAAAGTATTTTATTATATAAACCAGCTTCAGTTTAGCATTGTAAGGAGGACAGCACTGAGCTACTTCCCAATTGCTAAAAGTTATTTCCGGACTGCTTTGTTTAATTTTTGTTTATACCTGTTAGTCGAAAAAACGTAAGACTTGTTTTTTCTGTTCCAATTAATTTATGATTTTTGAAAGTGACGTTTTCTGTTTGACTTGCTTGATTTTTAATTTTTGTCATTTACTTGGTTTCTGTCACTTGTTTATAGTCCAACCTTGTTTTTGCCGTACGTTGGACTTGTTTTATTATTTAAAATCTTATTTCAGGGTTCTACTGATTTATTTTTTCAGTGTCATTGTATTGTACAAGTGTGTTGTATTGATTGTCACTGTATTTATTATC
Organism: Sepioteuthis lessoniana; assembly: GCA_963585895.1. Lineage (NCBI taxonomy): Eukaryota > Metazoa > Mollusca > Cephalopoda > Myopsida > Loliginidae > Sepioteuthis > Sepioteuthis lessoniana. Next base: position 738 of record CAUZXS010001707.1, on the reverse strand, counting down.
GTCTTACAGTAGAACCCCCCCCTCCATTCTTGCGAAAGGTGAAGGATTAATTTTACCCTCCTGACAGCTAATTTTACTGCAGTCACGGAGGGGTCGACGACTTCTACCCTAAATAAAGACCCAAAAGACCAGGAATCTCAAGAAAGCCTTATAGGGGCAAATTGGCCTTCGTTGCCGGTCCCCGCTAATAGCCAAAATAGCCAGGAAAAACAGGAAGACCAGGAAAGCCAAATCCAACCAGGGCAAAAAACCCCAAAGACTATCCCATGAGAGACAGGGTGGGCAAATATGCCCAATATTTCAAAGGGAATGAAATATTGCCCATCCCTGAAATCGTAGAACAGCTAAAACCCAGGATCCTCTCGCTGGTTGTCTCGGATATAAAAACAAAAAGGCTGGTAGGCTTGAAGAAAGAAATCTTTGAGGATCTCTTGAGGAAGGCAGGCATCCCTTGTCAATATTTTTGCAGAAAAAGTTTTGCCACATGGGATGTCCTGCTTCCTGCAGAGGAGCAGGCCGCCGGGGCCGCAGCTGCGAGTATCATGACTAGGAGCTTCAGGTTGCAGCCGGAGTGTAGGGGTGCCCGTGGGCTGCACGTGGCGGTGTGCAGCGTCCCGGCGTGCATCAGCAGGGAATTTTTGGCCTCATATTTGAGTGCTTACGGGGGGTGGGGTTGAGGGGATTGGCCTGCTCAGATCCCCCGCCGGGACAGCCTACAGGGACTGTACGTTCCGGCTG
>CAUZXS010001706.1:12500-27656 GCA_963585895.1 Sepioteuthis lessoniana | reverse complement strand
CTCGTCCACCAATTTCGAAGTCTTCCAGGCCTTTTAATAATCCTTTAGTTATTTCACCTAACGCAATTGTTACTTTCATGTTCCACAGCTTTTTCAATTCTATTATTATTATTATTATTATTATTATTATTATTATTATTATTATTATTCCTTGAGAGTATTCAATGAGCTTTTGGTGATGGTCTTTCACTGGAGTCTGAGTCACAACAAGTCTCCTTAATTTTCCAGGACTATTCTCAATATTCTGGCCAATTCGAATAATTCAGAAGCTTGGATGGTCTCCATTCTTTCTTTTATTTCCAAGTCTTCCAGTCACTTTATCAATCCTTTGGTAACTATACCAAGAGCACCAATTACAACTGGTATGAACGTCATTTTCATAATCAACTGTTTTTTCAATTCTCAGCAAGGTCGAGGTATTTATCATTCTTTTCGCTTTCTTTCAATATTACTCTATGGCCCGAAGGGATACCCGAATCCACAATTCTCCAGGTTCACTATTTTTGTCGATCATTATAAAGTGTGGTCGTCTCGCCGTGCGTAAATGATTCGTTTATTGGTGGGAACCCCAGAAGAGTTTAAGTGTCATTCTCCAACACCGTTGCAAGGTTGTGCATTTACCATTTGTATCGTATGGTGAAACTTTAATAGATTGTCAACTTGATGTTCAGCAGCTTTTTCAGTTCTCTCGCATAGTCTACATATTTATATATTTACTCCCCTTCTTTTAATTTTATTCTGATGTCTGTGGAACGGCAAAACTCACTATTAGGCAGGTTCACTTTTTTTCTTTCCTTGTGGACTATTACTAGTTCTTGTCTTCTGGTCGAGTTTAGGCGAGCTGTTTGTATCTCAATATCCCAGATAACTTTCTGCGTCTTATTCTCCAAGACTGATTTTATGTTGTTTTTTAATTGGAATCATTTTGAGATGAGGCTTCTTAATCTAAGAATAATATATATATATATATATATATATATATATATATATATATATATATATATATATAAGCATTCTGTTGTGCTCTGGTTAGTGAACACGTAGTAGTAATAATTAGACAAATCACGATATGCGAGGGAAATAGTTATATTTACAGGAAAGAGTATTTACAAGAGAGAGACTGTTAGTAATAAGAACATAGGATTAGTGATAGAGTAATGATATACTTCAACAATAGGAACGCCTCTTCTGGTCTGACTCGTAGACTTATTCTCAGATTGATCTCCGCTACTGCCATATATGGCAGATGGAACAGCTCATAATGCTGAAAAGGTAGTTGATACCCAACACATTCCTATCCGAGGTCGCGGTTAATCACCTGAAGAAAGCCAGAGGTGAAATTTGGCCGAAACATAGTGAAGAAGAAACAACACCAAAACTACCAGGACAAAAAAGTCCGCAATAAACCAAAATTAATTCTCTGATTCTAGGTTGTGCATATACCATTTGTTTGCATGGTAAAATTTAAACTTTTTCCACTTTTCTTAGTTGATTAGCTTCCCCAACCAGTCGTATTTAGTTTCATACATTTATTGCGTAATTTGCAGCATTCGCTTATGTAATTGATAGTTTCGTTTATGTCACCATAAAACCTACATTTTGTAATATATGCGACTTATCAATTTTTCTTATCTTCAAGGCGATGTTTTGTGTTTCTTTTAGAATAAGTTTCATTTTTCTTTTAAGATTTCCCTTTCTTAGCCAGGTTAAAATTTTTCTCTGGTGTGAGATTTCGCTTGATTATCGCTTGAGGTATGGATACAATTGTTTTTCTTTCCATTTTTATCTTCTTGTTATTGTTTCTCTGCCGATTCTTGTGTTGTGTCTGGTCGTTGCAGGGTTTTTTTCATAGACTATCTAGGAAAAGGGGAAAAAAGGAACAATATAGGGCATCAGAATCAAGACACCCATCAGAAGAATTGAAGGCAAAAAGCTGAGGAAAGCTGAGAGTGCCAGTTCACACTGCTCTGGTTACATTGCTGAACCTGCTAAAGGTATCGTTGAATGGCCATTCCATCCACCTTCCACATAAACCTTATCTGAATCTGATTTCTTCCTGATAACTAAACTTAAATTATATCAGAGTGGCCTCTATGTTTGAAACAATGATTATGTCATATGAGCTGTGGAAGAGGTTTTGGATGACGAGAATCCCACCTTGTCCTGTAAACAGATTACAATGCTTGAGCATCAATGAAACAATTCCATTGCTATCAAAAGGGGTAATATGTAAAACTACTGAAAAAATCTGACTCCTTTTGCTTGATGTTTGGAAATTTTTTTAACAACACGAATGTATAATGTGAGTACTCACAGCAATATTAGAAGTTTGTAATTAAAAAAATGCTGAAACATAATTTAGGGCCACCGTACTCTTCGTAAAGAATAAAATCTAAAAAATAAATTTGGTCTATTAGAAGCTTTAATTTAGAATATTTGGTCTAATGGCATATGAACCCTTTGTGATTTGTTAATGCACAATCAAGTCCTGGCGGCAACACCCCACAAGACACCAATTGTGCGGCCACCTGCCCCCTATCACGAAAACTATTCAAGTTAGACGAACCAGACATGCAGGACACTGCTAGAGAAGCAGGGACGAGCTCATAAGAGATGTACTCTTATGGACCCCCCACACATGGCCGTGCAAAAGCAAGACGACCAGCACGAACATACATGCAGCAGCTATGTGAGGATAAGGGATGTTGTCCTGAATACCTACCTAGGGCGATGAACGATAGGGAGGAGTGGCGACAGAGGGTCAGGGATATCTGTGCTACCAGCGCGAGATGATGATGATGATATATGTATATATATATAGATATATATATATAGCTTGTAAGAAATATTTTTGGTAACCTTATTTATAAACGAGTCTGAGCTCATAGACATCATTTGTTTACGTATAATTGAATGGTTTCAGTGTATTGCTATTTAACCTAAGTGATTCTATTAATGAAGTATTCCTATCTAATGTGATATTAATCATTAGTTCGCAAGCAGTTAAATTTGTTTATATATTGCAATTAAACACGAATAATTATTAGTAATTCTATTCAATAAGAATCCTTTGTTTGTTTGCAGATGAATGGTTTCAAACAATTCATTGAATTGTTCTATTTTACCTATAGTTGAAACCCGGACAGATTTTACCACTACGAGTGAGAGTGAACCTGTTATTAATGACAACGAAGGTTTACTCCAAATTCCCCAGTGATCCATGACTGGGGATTCATCGTCAAGTTGTCTTGTATCCTACCCAGAACACTCGTTCGGCTAGGGCTTAACCTTCTTCTAAAGTTTAGTTGGTATATTCTGCATTATCAGGTGAGTGGGTGATCTACGTGGTTCATTCAATAAGTTTCCAGACTTTTTTGTACAGGCATTTAAAATTATTGTAGACTCTTGACAATTCAGTATGTTATTGCTATACATCCTTTGAGATGACAGACAAATTCTTATGATTTCAGGTTCAAATGAACAGCTACAGCAGCAATTTGAAAACTTGTCTGAAAAAGCGAATTTCAAAAATGCAATCTGGACGGGAGGACACTTTAGATGAAGGTTATGCAAAAAAATTATGTTTTAAACTTAGCGAAAATGCCACAGAAATGTATGAAATGCTTCAAACTGCTTTTCGGCCATCTTGCATGAACCCAGCATCAGTTTTTGAGTGGCGTAAGAGATTCAAGGAAGGCAGGGAGTCTGTGAAGAATGATGAGAAGTGTTAGAGGATTAATGAAGTCAATACACCAGAGTGGATAGGCTAAAGGGTTAGGGTTAGGGTTACTATGTTGATGTTTTAAGGGATTTCGGGAAGAGATTCCGTTGGAAGAGGCTAGCACTCTTCAAATAAGGTCAGTGGTATTTCTACCAGCAAAATACACCAGTTCATAACTCCATCCTTGTCACAGACTATTTGACCAAGATGGGTCTCAAGATAGTTCATCAGCCTCCCTATCGTCCAGACCTCGCTCCCTGTAACTTTTGGTTATTCCTCAAGCTCTGAGGCTGTTGTTATGAGACAATTGAGAAGATCTGTATGTTCATTTCAGTTAATTCTGTTTTGACGAGCAAAATAGAACCTAATGTTGATCCTATATATTTCCACTCTGCGATATGTAGTTAACAATACGACCCTTGAGTTATGCCCATCCGAAAGAATGTTTTTTGTGAATATGATATTTAACATTGTCACGTATCCCATTTGAAATGAATGCAGTGAATTCTTCTCACCGTTTTAGATAATTGAATCCAGTGCTACCATTTTGAAACATTATATTTCTTATTTATTTTCCCTCAGTGAAGTTTTGTATTGAGGTTTGCAATTTTGTTACAGTTTCATATACTGTCGTTTATTGCTTGTTTTCTGACTTATATTTTACATTATTATGTAATCTATCCTACTGATTTCTGTGTCCCATTATATATATATATATATATATATATATATATATATATATATATATATATATATATACTTACATATATATATATATATATATATATATATAATCTTTTGTAACGCTTGTAATGTTGCATTTCGTACTTTGCTACTTTGGTTGTTCGGAAGATTTTTTCACCTCGAGAGGATATTTTCAAAACAGCAATCAATGGTTTCCATTAGGTTTTGGAAAAAAAAAATCCTCTGATTTCCAGGATATTTTTTAGCTTTTTCCTCTGTCTTGTAAGATTCAAATATTTATTATAATTTCGTTGGAGCGGTAAAATCCTCAAGTTGGTTCGTGCATATACCATTTCTCAGCTTGATCAAATTATAACCGTGCATAATTTGACTTACCTTTTCCACACATCCTCATCATCATCATCATGTCGTGCCGCCAGCACGGATATCCTTGACCTTCTCTCCCACTTTTCGTTATCGTTAATCGCTTTTGGTAGGTCCTCAGGGCTATATCCTGTATCCTAAAAGAGCTGATGTATATAGGTTCGAGCTGGTCGTCCTAGAGCTCGTCCCTGCTTCTCCAGCAGTGTTCTGCGTGTCTGGTTTGTCTAACTTTGTTAGTTTTCGTGATGGGAGGTAGGTGGCCGTACTGTTGGTGCTTTGTGAGATGTTGCCTCCAGGACATGTGCAAAATTGCTTGCACCATTCTTGTGTAGTTGACCTCAAGCTTTTTCTCCATATTTTAGTAAGCATCCATATAGTGCATCCCTATAGCAGTATCGACACGACTGCTATATGGAAGAAACTGCGTCAAATTTTATGCCCCTTTCCACATTCACCTTTTATGTTGTTAAAGGTTTCATCTCTTTCTCTACACATCCAACACTTAATACATTTTTGTGTAAAATCGACGTTCGCTTTAACGTAGTAGCTCCTAAAGGTGTTGATTTTCGCTGCTATAGGAAAGATTTACCTTTTTGTAACCATTGCCATGACTGCTTGTGTTTTATAGCGCCAGTTTGTCTCTTGGTGTTTCCAATGATTTGTTTTCTTCCCATTTGTAATAAGTTTGTGTTGATTTTCTCTCCGTTTTTATGTTGCCAATGCTTTTAAAGACTATTGTAATTAGTCTCATTCTGCTTTATTTGTGTAGTTCTCGAGTTATTATATCGAGCCATTTAAACATTCTTCAATGCTGGCAAGTTCTTTCCTTCCTTCTTTTCGTTACATAAAGTCTGTCACAAAAATAAACTGCAACCAACCCCTAAAACTCCGAAATATTATGAAAGACAGTAGTTACACAAAAAAAAAAATCTTCTTTTCAACGTATATGCATCTGGTTGTTTTCTGTTACATGACACTAGCAGATCCGGACGATATCACATCGGATTTATTATTTAAAAAAAAAAGAAGCTTAGTTACCTTTTAGAAAGACTCAGAAATTCATATATTTATGAGTAAAGGGACTTGAATCAAATTGTCAACCACTTCGGCCAATTACGCCTCGATCTAATTCTCTGAATAAACCTTAGAATAAATGTCAGCTTTTTACGAGATCATATCTCGCTTATTGTGAACATTTCGATCACTTTCAGGAGAGGGAATCATGAAATATGAATAAAAAAAACCCACAAAAAACAAAGTAAAGCAAAACAAAACAAAACAAAAAAAAAAAAAACAAAGCAAGCAAAAAAGAAAAAAAAAACACCGTTAGTAGATGAATATTTATTTATTTATCCCCATTTGACATTCTGTTTGGCTCAAGAAAAACGTTGTAACAAAACCATAGTGCCTTGACCTCAAAATGATCATAGAAATAATAAATTCATTCCTTGTTTATAGAGATTCTTCGCCGTTGACGTCTTAGTCGTCCATAATAGACGCTGACAAGATGCACCTATTCACCAAGGAAATGCAGAAAATTTCGTGGCCTTTCTGCATTCCGAATGACAGCTGGTAAATACGTAGGGTCAAGGATGATGGCATCTCCGAATTTCGCTGTCATCTCAAATGAACTTCCACTGAAATGCTTCATCAAGCTTAGACAGGCTATGCATACGGAGGAACCAGAGACGTCAGAGAAATTAGGAATATATACTGATTTTCCAAAAGCAAAGCCTTTCCTTGAGACTAAAAATATTTATGTGGAATCTTATATATATATATATATATATATATATATATATATATGTATATAGTTTTTTATAAAACCAAATGACACAGTCTGACTGACTGCATCTCTGCAGACGTGTAAAACTCTTCAAACTAGAGTTCTGGATATGAAACTAAACAATCTGATGGTGAGTCTCAAGTAATTCTCGAGCTTTGGGGAATGCAGAGTACCCCTTTATTGCCATCACTTCCAGGTCCACTCTGGCCCGTTGTGGTAACACTTGATAGGGTCCAATCAATGGGTCAAATAGAAGTAAACTGTGTGATTATGCTAAACTGAATTGTTTGTTTAATGGAGTTATCAGTTATACATAGGAAACCTTTGAACCATTTGACTTCGTTGACTAAAGTGAATCACCCTAAATCAATTTTTTTTTACATTTAAAGCGTGTACTTATGCTAAACAGAATTGTTTGATATAGAACTGCTAATATGTATAAAAAAGGATTCGGTATTAAATAACCAACAATGGTTGATATGCCATAAAACCAAATTAAACGATAAACTATGAAATCTAAGTGTGGCAAATGATAGAGTTAAGTTATTGGAGGAAGTATTGTTTATTTTGTTCCAGTTTTGAGATCTAAAATAAGAACTGAATTTCTGAATCTTTTTCTCTTGTTTGACGTATTCTGAAGAAGATAATAAGATGTCTCATCCAAATAATTGTAATTCTAGACATAGTCACGACTGATGAGCATAATCGGTTATTATGACCAAAGTTTGACGCTATTGATTAAATGTTTAGCAGTAGATAAATTGTTTAAATCTTAAATTTTAATTTTTCATATTGATGTCAACAATTTTAATTCAGTTTATATGGATAGTGGCACTAGAGTTGGACATAGAAAACAAAAGGTTTCAAAGCATGGAAAAACCCTTTTGAATTATTTGTATAAACAAGAATATCACACGAAGGAGAAATTTATTCGGAATAATTACTGTATTTTATGAATTATTAGAAGTTATTGCTTTGCTGTTCATGTAATTTCATAAGATAGTGACTGGCAGTGAATGCAGAACTTTCGCTGTTATCAGAAAGCAATTTTTCAAAGTAAATAACTTAACCGATCTGTTCGAGAACGTCAAAATAGATGACATTATGGCCTTCTTGAGAGAGACAGAGTTGTACCAAAAAATATGACGACTTAAAACTGGTTAATCTTGTGCAAACAAATGAAATACTGCTGATAGAAAATTCTACCTAACTTAATATTCGTTTTGAAATCATTGGTTGAATATGAATGTATATATAGACAGAATTGGACGTTGAATGACCTACAAAGGTTGATATGCAATAAAACCCAACCAACTACCAACCAACTTCCTGTGAACATATGGCATTACGAAGACAAGAATGAACTGTTCCTTCATCATCATCATCATGTCACGCTGGTAGCACGGTTATCCCTGACCCTCTCTCGCCACTTCTTCCTATCGTTCATCGCCCTAGGCAGGTCTTCAGAACATCCCGTATCCTCACAGAGCTGCTGAATGTATGTTCGTGCTGGTCGTCCTGCTTTTGCACGGCCATGTGTGGGGGTCCATAAGAGTACATAACTTATGAGTTCGTCCCGGCTTCTCCAGCAGTGTCCTGCATGTCTGGCTCGTCTAACTTGAATAGTTTTCGTGATAAGGGGCTGGTGGCCGTACAGTTGGTGTCTTGTGGGGTGTTGCCGCCAGGACTTGTACAAGATTTCTCGCAGCATTCTTGCGTAATTGCCGTCTACCTTCTTCTCCAGCAGTTTTGTTAGAGTCCATGTAGTGCACCCGGAAAGCAGTATCGATGTGACCACTGCCTGGAAGAAACTGCGTTTCATTTTATCGGTTAGGTCTGATTTCCATATAATCGATAGCCTTTGATAGCTGTCCATGCTTTCGTTTGATGCGACGCTGCTTCCTAGGTAGGTGAATTTGTCTACTAGTTTAAGAGTGGTTCCGTCTAGAGTGGAGATGTCCCCCGTTTGATTATAACAAATATACTTCGTTTTGTTTGCATTAACATAGAGGCCTATGCCTGCAGCTGCTCGTTCCAAAATATGCAGTAGTGTTTCGGCTTGGTCGGGTATATTTGCCAGTATCGCTATGTCATCGGCGTAGTCGGCGTCAGTAATTGTTTTTGCGGGTTACCTTCTGCTTCTTTTCTTCGTCAGCTCGAAGCCATTCTCTCTGATTTTGTCAATCGATGTTCTAAGTATGTAGTCTAGACAAATGATAAAGAGCTATGGAGCCAGTGTGTCCCCTTGTAGTACTCCTGCTACAATGTCAAAGTATTCTGTGTCTCCATCTGGTGATTGTACTTTTACTTTGGTGTTTCTATAGAGAATCGTTATTGCTGCTATGGTTTCTTTAGGTATGCCGTACGCTAGTAGGATTTGTTCCATCTTTCCTCTGTGAATGGAATCGAAGGCTTTGGTAAAGTCGACAAATATTAATGTCACTTGTAGGTTTTTTGCCCAAACACCTTCAAGGATTGTACGGATGGTTAATATTTGTGAGGTCGTGGATCTATTTCTTTGGAAGCCAATTTGGTTTTTCCTAAGTGTGTTGTCGATTTTGGGTTCTAAGTTGTTTCGTAGTAGGGCAGTGTAGATTTTAGCTGCTATGGATGTAAGTGTTATGCCTCGGTAGTTTTTGGCTAATTCGAGGTCCCCCTTTTTAGGGAAGGGGACTATGCATCCCTTCATCCATCTATCTATCGGATTTTGATTGTATACTGCGTTGCAGTGTCGGAGCAGTATGTCGTCGAATTGTCTGGTCTTCCATACTTCTGGGGGAAACTCGTCCAGCCCTGGAGCTTTCCTATTTTTAATTTTTCTGAGAACCGAGTCGAGTTCCTCTTGTGTGAACGGTCCTAGTTTAATGTCTAATTGTTTACTAATTATTCTGGTGATTGGTTCATGTGTTATTTTCGGTGGGTTTCCTGGTAGGTTTTCGAAGTACTGTTTCCACAGTTTTATTCTTTCTTGTTGGTTTGCAGCTTTAAGTTTTGCTTTAGCTGTGTTCTTTCTTCTACTCACTTCATTTATTGTTTGCCAGGCTATCTTAGATTGTCTATCTTCCACCGAGTCTCTAATCTTATCTATCTGATTTTGAATGTATTCTGTCTGTTCCTCTATATATATGCCTGCTAATTGATATTGTGCCGTTTTTAGTTTTAAGGCATTTGTGTTTGTTGGGGTTTTTCGATAGTTTTTGGAGGCTGTTTTCACTAGTGCATGTTTTTCTCTCACCGCTAAAGTTTCCCATGGGACTCTATATTTAGTTTTGAGTTTTGTTGGAATGCATTTAGCTGCTGCCTCGAGGTGCGCATTGACGAAATTTTCATACTCGCTGTCTGGTGTACTTTTTTCCGTCTTCTCTTGTAGTGTTTCGAATCTGTATCTTAATTATAATACGTATTTATTTCTTATATCTCTGTTGTTCAAAAGGGCCCAGTCACAGTGTTTGGTGGTCGCTGTTCGTTTGGCGTTTTTTCGTAGGCTTAGCCGTATTTTCGCCGTGAGTATTCGGTGATCGGAGGACACACCCTCGAAAGAGGAGTATGCCTCGCAATTCATTGCACTATTTTTCCATTTCTTGTTTATAAGGACGTAGTCTATCTGAGCTTTACTATTGTTCGCGTACATGTATGTCCATAGTTTGCCCTCCCTTTTTTGGTAGTTTGTATTGAGGCATGCTAATCTATTTTCTATCATGAAATCTGTTAGATGTTGCCCATTCCTATTCGACTTGTTGTGGAGGCTGTATTTGTTGTTCCCGTTTTTCCCGATTTGGGCATTCATGTCTCCGCCAATGACTAACATGTTGTGTTTCTGGATGCTACGCACTTATGAGGATAACTCATCGTAGAAGGTGACTAGTTCAGTTTCTTCACTAACATTGGGAGGGCTGTAGCAGGAGATGATTGTGCTCTGGGGTTGCCGTTAAAAGTAGCTTCCATCATCCTAGGTTGTATTTTCTCAATGCTATTTAGCGTTTTTAATGCTCTAGGACCTATAAGCATTCCTACCCCTCCTACTGCGGCGTTGACAGAGTTTTTCCATGCCGATACAGTGACGAGTGACCATCTATTGCCCGTTTCGTGATATTTGATATCTTTGGTGTGCGTGTATCTTATATATATATATATATATATGTATATATATATATATATCCAAAGAATTTAGTCTAAAGATTAGGGTATGAAGCAATAATCTAAGTGGCCTGGGGAATATCCAAATGAGTGCTTAGAGCACTCAATTGGATATTCCTTGTCCCCTTCGATATATATATATATATATATATATATATATATATATATATATATATGTGTGTGTGTGTGTGTGTGTGTGTGTGTGTCTGTGTGACTAAAATGCAGACAGAAAAGGATGATTAAATCATAAAAGCTACCTAAGTTTTTGGAATGTTTGAAAATATGCCAGATTAAGTAGGGAAGTATATAGTCATGATGAAATTTTCAGCAACTATAAGTTAGGTATCGAAAATACCTGATCTTCAACACCAAGCTTTATATGCCCAAAAAATTATTTGTAAGTCTTGGCGCGGACAAGTTTGTCACACGTACAATGAGATTCCTATTTTGCTATACACTGTTTACGGAAACGAGAGATACTAGATTCTTATGTAGTTATTTCTTATAAGTGAAGTGACGTAAAACAACATTATAAAATTGGACATATTAGGACTTAATATTTAGATTCAGACCTCCCCACAATGTGTTTTATCTTTCGTGATCTTTCATATCTGTAAGTAAAATGTCTCTTCTAGATACTTGTGTTAACCGTTCCCAAAACAAAACGCTGAGTAAACCAAATGTCGATGCGGAAATATTGTCTATTGTTCTCAATATATTATTACAAATAATAACATATGCATGGATGAATGAAGATAAACATTTAAGAGGTCTAAATGCCACATGATAACTGTTCATACAATTTCAAAGAGGTTTCACTGAAGTTTGCATAAAAATGTCTATATCACTTATTAACCTTTGACAATTTGTATTTGATTGTAGAATGAATAAGGACCTATCTCTAATTTTAGTGATCACAGAAATCTCAAGATGATTTGTCTTTTGATAGATTAGAATTATTTTCTTGAATAAGTTTCATCGGATAATGATTTGTAAAAAAAATAAATGAAAAATAAGCAAAAAATAATCTGCCTCTCTCTCTCTCTCTCTCTCTCTCTCTCTCTATCTCTCTCTCTCTCGTTCACTCTTACTCTCTTTTCCTCTTTTTGTATCTTTCTCATACAACGTTTATTTATCTCTCAAAAGAATTCTTGTAAATCTTCCCTTTCTTCAGTCTTGGCAGAACACGATCATGTGCTTCTGTTCCAATCAGTCATAAGTTGCTTTCTCAAAGAACGGATGGTTTAAATTTTTATTTCAAAAACAAAGACAAGAACATTTTGATTTTATTTCTGCGAAATATTAGCAAAAATTTTTAAAGGACATTTATGATATCTAATATGTTGTATATGAGACATGTATGAGTTATCTGTATATAAATAGACAATCGCTAGATCGCCAACGCCATAAACTATATGATGTATAAGAAATAGGTCATACTTTCGTTGGTAATAATACTTCATCTTGAGCACATCACTGGGTTCTTTTCTGTTAATCTCCTATCGTCTTCTGAAATAGAAACCCCAAAGGTTACTTCGGTTTCCCATAAGTTATCAAAGGCTTTCTGTGGACAGTTCATAATTAGAAACATGACTGACTCCTAGAATGGCTCGGAGACATCTCAGATCTCGGCAAGTAGCGCAAATGGATTTTCCTAATGAAAGACGTGTGACACTTGGGATAATAAAAGCAGCCATAGTAATATGGACCTAGATTTGGCAAATTTACTGTAGAAGAAAAATATTATATAAGTGTAATGTATTACAACCAGTATAAATCTTATTTGCACTTAAACAAGTTGAATGCAATAAAATAATCTAGATTTATGAGATTATTTTTAAGAAAATTAAATGAGCAAGAATTGACAAAGATGCAATATATAGAAATGAAGAAGTTACTTAAGCCGATATTTAATTATAATAATAATTATAATAATTCACCATCACTTTTACAAGGAGGATATTGAGATAATAGAAAAAAATGAAGAAATGGAAAATGTTATACAATCTATCTAAATATATAGCCAAGTTATAGGAATGGGATATGACAATAATAGTCGTCATGCTTATAATGAAATAAGGTAAGAGAACAGAAATAATATCCCTACTCAGGAAAGTATCAGAACTCTTAGAGAAAAAGAAAACTTTTAATACCTGGCAACATCAAAAGCAGATAACCTCAAGTAAACAGTGATGAAGAAAAAAATTAAAAGTTGCTCAGAACAAGCAAAACTTCTCTAAACCAAATTATGCAGCCTAAATATCAGCAAAGGATTAGATTCCTCGACAGTTCCTATTTGTGAACCACTGTTAAATGGACAGATCCACAAATGAACGAGGAAATTGTTGATGATGCAAAAGGTTTTTCTATCGATAAATTACACTGACCTCTGTGTTTCAAGAAGAAAAACGAGTAAGAAGACTATACAGCACTACAGTAGCTTGTAACAGCCATGCCAACAGAAATTACTTAAGGAGAAATAGAAAAACAAAAAGCTTACGAGAAAAAAAAAGCAATGGTACAGATACTTCAAGCAAAAATATACTGATACAAGAAGAAAACAATATTAGACACGACTAGGCGGGAAAGATGATCTACTTGGAATTGGGCAAGAGAATAAATGTCACCATGCTGACGAATAGTAGATGTACACAGCCGATGTTCTCTTAGAAAAATACGACATATGAAGTTATCGGGGATTTGAGAAACAAATTGATCTCAAGTTCCACCATGGAGACCAGATCTATCCCTAATTAACGAGAAAAGAAACTGTCATCTTGTTGATTGTACCGTTCCAACGAACCTAAGAGTGGAAATGAAAACACGAACCAGTACTCATCATCATCATCATCGTCATGTCACGCCGCTAGCATGGATATCCCTGACCCTCACTCGCCACTTCTCACTATCTTTCATCGCCTCTGGCAGGTTTTCAGGGCTACATCCCATATCCTCACATAGCTGCTCTATGTATGTTCTAGCTGGTCGTCCTGCTTTTGCTCGGCCATATGTAGGGGTCCATAGGAGTACATTACTTACGCAGTACACGAACCAGTATAAGGATCTCCCAAAAAGCCAAAAATGTGTGAAAATAACTGTGGTGATTATTTCAGTTGTGATAGGAGCTTAAATAAAAATAGCCAACGCACAGGAAAAGAGGTAGTTTCTTTGTTGTCTTGTTTGGGTAGGTTTTATGGCTTTTCAGCCTTTGTAAGTTATTTAAAGACAAATTCATTTTATACATGTAAATTGTTCTATTTCAAACAGTTCATTTTAATGTAAGTGCACAGTTTAAATGTAAAAAAATAGTTCTACTCCAAACAATTCAATTTCGAAAAAGTACGTTGTTTAGTTCACCGCATTCCTAAATCTCTGACATTACTGGGGCTTTACCATTAGATTGTTAATTGTCATATCCAGGACAACGCATTGGGGAGTCCCACCACTCTGCAGGGATGCTGTCGGTGTATTCTGGAGAAAGTACACAATTTAAATGATAAAACTGTTCTATTTCAAACAATTCAGTTTAGCATGAGTATAGTTTAAATGTCAAAAATCGTTCTATTTCCCACAGTTCAGTTTAGCACAAGTTAAGTTTTTAGTTTCTATACAGTTAAATGTAAAAATAGTTCTATATCAAACAATCCAGTTTAGCATAAGTACAGTTTAACTGTTGAAAACAGTTATATTTCAAACAGGTCCAAGTACAATTTGCCCAAGTACAATTTTCCTTTATGCACAGTTAAATGCTACAAGAGTTTTATATCATATAATTCAGTTTAGCATAATTATACATATTTAATGTCAAAAGCAGTTCTAGTTCAAGTAGTTCAGTTTAGCATAAGTTCATTACTTAGATCAATTTAACTCATAGAGATGACCCTATCAGGTGTTACCACTCCGAGCCAGAGTATACCGGGGAGCGATGGCAATGAAGGGGTACTCGGCATTCTCCAAAGCTCCAGCATTACAAGAGCCTCACAATTGGATTCTTTAGTGTCATATCCAGGACACTCGTTGGGGGAGTCTTACTCTCTGCAAAGATGCATTCGGTGTAAACTGTAGCCCCAGACGACTGGGCCAAAAAAGGGATTGAAACTTACCAGAAGAAGACACGAAACCATCTAGACCGTTGAAGTTTTAAAATCAGCTTGGATTCTTGAAAGAAATCAAGAGATCTGGGTTTACTTGATGGAAAAATATCTAGACTTTGTCTGTGAGCTAGAAGAATCTTGAGCATGAAGACAGTGATAGCACTTGATATTGAAATTTAATGAATCTCTCGAGAAACCTCGAAAAAAGAAGGACTGAACAAGAGATCAGTGGGAAAAAAAGGACAACCCAGACACCACTAGATGAACATGAAATAAATGATGGCAAAAACCCATTAGCTTTTTAAGAGTAGTTTTTTGTTGTTTACTTCTTCCACAAATAACAGTTAAAA
>CAUZXS010001706.1:0-7500 GCA_963585895.1 Sepioteuthis lessoniana | reverse complement strand
AGTAGTTCTTGGCTATTCCGAGGTCACCCTTCTTGGGGAAAAGGACAATGCATCCCTTAGCCCAGGTGTCTATTAGGTTCTGGTTATATACGGTGTTGGAGTGTCGGAGCAATATGTCGTCGAATTTCCTTGTTTTCCATACTTCTGGGGGTATTTCATCAAGCCCGGCAGCTTTTCTTTTCTTAATTTTTCCTTGTACTATGTCAAGTTCTTCTTTCGCAAACTCTCCTTGTTTGATGTCAAATTGATTGCTAACAATTTTCGTGATAGGTTCATCCCCAATTTTCGAGTTTTCATCATTAATTACTTGATTCACGGATAAAACGGACGGATTTAAATACCTAGTGAAATCTATTTAACAATGTATTTCTCTAATTTACGCTTATCAAACTTCTATCCATGGATCTAAATTTTAACAAGTCAGTTCAAAAGAGTAAAGGAAATAAGGACGCATTTATTTTATAATTATTAACTAAATTACATATCACTTTGTACCGGACATTGGTGTAATGGTTAGAGTGTTCTCCAATGGCCCGGGAGATCTGGGTTCAATCTCAGGTCGAGTCATACCAAAGACTTTAAAAATGGTACTTGATGTCTCCTTGCTTAACACTCAGCATTATAAGGTACGGATCAAGGGTAAAGTGGAGAAATCCTGGGAAAGGAATAGCGTCCTCCCCTAAACCTTGGTGTAGTAGCTATCGATAAAAGTGCCTTCGGGTCACCCTCGACTATGGTCGCCAACTTTTTTACTTACATATCACTTTATCTAAATAAAAATACTTACTTTAAGAATCCATTTTAGTGTAGTATCCTCCACCCCAACTAAACCTAATTCTCAGTTGTGAGAGCGACAATAAAGATAAAATTCACTGTATGTGGTAGAGACAACCAGACACAAAAATCGGGGGTTTTCATGAGGGACAGTAAGTTAGCGAACGAGCAACAAATACAAACCTAATTTTCGTGGCTATAAAAAACCTGCGACTCTCATATGGGATTCCTTAAGACTATGTATCTACTTTATCGACTTGAATATACTACTTCATATCTTCTAGATGTTGTAACATCGACAATAGAGTTAATTGAACTTTTCTGTGAATATGAATGTCTTTTCCTCTCCAAATACGAACAAACAGATCTCGTCATCATATCTTCATCATGCTTTTGTTCCTTAGTCTAGACTTGCTTTGTTTTAGACACTGGCAACCTCACACCAAACAACAACAGTGATCCCTTGACGTCAGCTCATCGGCTTGTTCTCAGTACTTCGCAAATGTTGCTGAAAATGCTGTGTTTTAAGTTTTGGGAACAGTAAATAATAACAAAGAATAAGACTTCTGTGGGGGTTGGATGTCTGTACTATTATTGCTTGCAGTTTAGTAACCCTGACAGAAATTCAGTTGATTAAGCTTAATTCCTCACCGGCAAATTTTGATCAGATCTGACAAGAGTTATTTCTTTTGTCGCCTGTAATTTCGTCGAGAGACCAGTCAGTTTGAACGGCTTCATCTTCTATAATCACTTGACTATCCAAAAATCCTCTGTGTCATGTGATAAAAACTTGTTATCGTGATAAAACATGTTCATCATATGTCTTTGACAACTTGTTAGAAATAATTACTGAATTACCCAGGGCACATAGCGTGGTGTAATGATTAGCAAGGTAGACTAGCAAGCCTTCACGAGTGAGTTTGTTTCTCATTGGGTGCCCCATTCATGCACCATTGTGCTACATCTAGGAAAAAAGCGTACTACAGACCAGAAGTTGTAAACGATTTCATTCGTTCCTGGAACATAATATTACACACACACACACACACACACACACACACATATATATATATATGTATATATTAGCTTTTATATATATTTAATAGCATGAATGCTTATCTGCAATTATTGTTTCATGCCATCTTATTACGACATTCATCAGGTAGAGAAAGAAAAAATTTTGGAGAAATCGATAAAATCGAAAAATACAGTGAAAAGTATGATGGTATGCAAATATTTTTGAAATTACGGAATAATTTTCATTAAAAGTTCCTTAAATGTTCGCTTTAATCTGCCACAAACCCAACAAGTGAGATAGTGATAAACATAGACTGTTGTGATATATATATATATATATATATATATATATAAAGTGAGTGAGAGAGAGAGAGAGAGAGAGAGAGAGAGAGAGAGAGAGAGAGAGAGAGAGAGTTTTTCAATTTAAAAGTACAGAGGGTTCAATAAACGTGACAAAGGATATTTGGCTCATTGGCTTTATAGATGGCAATTGTATATTAACCGATAGAAATACAGGAGAGTATTTGACTAAAAACGTTATTTGTAGCAATGTTAGGCGAGAGTACCTTGGAATTTTGATAATGTACTGAACTGTAACATCGTTTTAAGCGGGTTCGAACTTCAGTCGTACTTCTAAATTCACTTTTAAACTAATACCCCAGGGAAAGGTACGAATCCCCTTTATCTCTCAATCTTTGGCAAAAATACTACTGCAACTGACCATCTTCAAGGAAGGATTTTGAATTAAATTATGCACAAGGATTGATAGGTCATTAAGAAAAGATGAAAAAAAGTAACAAAGAATAGCTTTTCACCTATTATCATGGGTTATTTGTACCTGCGTAAGTGCTTAAACAAAAACGACATAATTCGGTATTAAATATCCAACAAGGGTTGGCATGCCATAGAAGCAATTAATCAACCATTAATTATCTATGAGCAATGAAGTGCAAGCATAGGCCGCAACAAAAATTTGTATTTTATCAGTTCTTCCTAATTGCTTGGAACTTTGACACATTGCTACATTTCAATGTTAACAACATTTTAATTCAAAAATTGAGCTCGAATTAAAATGCAGTTCTTTGTTTCTCAGAATTTAAATACGGATAATTATATTAATATTCAAATTAGTCTCAATATTCATAATTTCATTTAATCTTTAGATGTCTTCTAGGAGCCAAAACTTACAGCTGAAATCGACAGAATTATTTTCATTAAAACTTCCTTAAATGTTCACTTTAGTCAACAATTATGCAAAATTCAATCTAATAATTATTTTATATTTTGAGGTTTGCGCCCTAAAGTAGAAATTATCGTAGTTTTACTGATGTCTGTTTAGTAAGTGATTAGATTCTCCTGGTGTTAACTTCAAATCTGACAAGATGTCCTCTATGCAATTGGTTGAAATATATGTAAGTCACTTTCTTTTTCATGATTCGAGAATGGTAAATATTTCCTTTATAAATGAATTTTATGTTTTTATATGAGAAACTACTTAAAGGTTGCTTCTTTGCAGGCAGTAATGTAACGCTGAGTCATTTATTTTTTACAGAATATATAATTTAATTAACTGCAATTGAGGCAGAGTCTAAATCGCGTACTGGCTAACATGCTGGACTCCGAAACCGTCGCTTGCTAGTTCGAAAGCTATTGCGTTCATATTTAAACTAATACTCGAGGAAAAGATATTAATCTTCAAATGCACCCAAGGTATAAGAAAGAGAAATAAAAATACTTTTCTTCTACGAAGACGGCATTAAAAATCCATTAATGTTGATAGATTATTGAACAAGGATACTTTAAGTGATTTTGAATGAATAATGAAAAACATTCTACACCTCGTGTTAAATAATTTCTGATCAAGTTGTTGGTTTATGGTTTTGATAGCATATATAATCTATTTAGTATATTAAAACCGAATCCTGTTTACACACACACACACACACACACACACACACACACACACACACACGTGAATATAAGGAATGAATATGAACAAACGAAAGCGACTAATTAATGCCTTATTATTCCCGAGCTGACGGGGTTCGCTTGTAGGCTGAGCGGTAAGTCTCACGTAAAGTTTGGCGGGTTTCGATCCCAGCTTGAAGCCAGTGTCAAGCCACCAAATTGAAGAGTTGTGATACAACGAAATAGCCTGTCTTTGGATGACAATATATATATATATATATATATATATATATATATACATTAAAAGCATATATTTTGTAACCGTAGAATTCGTAGGTAGCACCAATAAAACGAGCCAAAGCTCATTTGTCTGCTCCTAATTAAATATTTTTCAAAATAGTAAATGATTTAGCAGTTCTATTTGACCCATAAATGAGACTTTTATTAGTACTTACACATTTGATCAGAGTGGACCTGGGAGTAATGTTTAATGGGTGGGTACTCCACATTTCCCTGACCTTCAGTATTGAATGCACAGGATCAAGTAAGGTTGTGTTTCATTAATTGATTATAAAAAAGTAATTACTTGATGGTTAAACGTTAGGGAATCACGTTCATTATAATTTCATATTTCCATTTTGATTTAGTTATTTCTTAGATTTTTTGCAAATGTTCCTTTATAATCAGAGTTCCCAAAGGCTCGTGTTCAGATCGGTATAAATAGTTTTAAAATGTGATAAGTGATTATTGCTGTGGCGGAAATTCTTGCACCAACCATTTGGCGAGTTGATCATTGCGGTAAAATATATTTTAGCCACATGAATATCTAAGCCCCACAGATAGTGTGAAGATATAAATATTCCAATATATATATATATATATATATATATATATATATATATATATATATATATATATGTATATATATTGTAATTTACTTAGCCTTTTGTTTAGATGTAGCACAAAGCAATATGAATTGGGAACCCAATTAAACTCACACGGGTAGGTTGGCTAGACTACTTTGTTAACCATTATACTACCAGCACGTAGTTCTCTGACCGTCGCTCGCCATCTGTCCTTATCATCCATTCATGACTGGCTGGTCCTTTTAACTGCCTTTAGAGATCCCATAGAACTGATGAAAGCTCTAGCTGATCAGTTCATAATGCCCCTTCACAATATATAGACGATAAGGGAATGTCCCTTAAATTTTTTGCCTTACTTTTTAAACAGGTTTCGTCATCGTACTTAGACAGTTTGTGTGACGCGATGTAAGTGGTCGTACAACTTGTTTAAAACAATAAATATCATAACACACGCACGCACGCACGCACGCACATCTATATGTATTTGAATATATAAATATTTATATTCTGAGGAAAAAATCCAAAATGTTGGAGTATTAAACTTGAGTACTCAATGCCAACGGCTATTGACTGTATAATTAATTTGGGATTTAAAATACATCAAAATTCACGTGCAGAGCCCAAATAGTTTTTTTTTTATATAGAGAGAAAAAGTTAAAAACATTCAATACTTTGGTGTCATTATAAATTTATTTCACGTCTATGGTGGCCCTCTTCAGATGCTAATATATATATATATATATATATATATATCTTCGAATGAATTGGACAATCTGATATCTGGTAAGCCTAATACAGGGTGCGTTATAATTGCCTAGTTAACGTTACATTTAGTGTTGCAGATAGAAAGCCAAGTACTCGCTACTATCTCCTTTCTCCAGAATGTGTTCCTCTTTTTCCTGCCATATAAGTATATTTCTTTGAGAAGTTTCATTTTAGGTTTTCGATAAATAATCTGATGTATTTTTTTAAAAAAATCTTTCGTGATGCCATTGTTGCATAGAATGTGGATTAAAATTACCCATTTTCAAACTTCCTTCTGGCACTGCAAAATTACGTTGGCGTAATTACCATAAATTCTTATTTAGGAATGAATTTTATCTTTAGGCTTTAATAATACAAAATGTGTCCTGGCACATTAGAATATCACTCTTGCTCTCATTAATATATTTTATTCCTCTTTATAGATCTACTTAATGAATAAAATGCGTTATATATGTGAATATATGCATGAATAAAACTTTTAATAGCTGCAGGGAAAGTACAAATATAATGCACTTCGGTCTAAGCGCATCATGAAATGAACAATAGATATACTGTCCACGACTTCTATATGTTTATTTTGTGTCCCTCTATTTGTCTGTATGACTCACGGTTAGAGATCTTAAAAATAAATAAGTATTTCTTCTATTAATGCAAAGCAAAAAGTAAATATGTCTCTACGTCAGAGAATTGTACAAATTCTTGGGAGATTCATGTCATACATATTATCTTTATGAGAAATTCCAGAACTAGTAAGACTTTCTTGACTTGTTTGAGAAACTAGTGAATTAAAATTACTCAATTCTTTTGTTATCTACTCATACTTATGTCTGACTGGTTAAAAAAAAAAACATCGCGAGTATAAATATTCTTGCACTTCATCATTCCGGATAAATACTATAAAATAAATAAATATTTGACGTGTTAATCTGAATAAAAAGGATCTACAGGTCTCCGTAAGTTACAAAAACTAAAAGACTAAACTGTCACTTCTTTCTCTTTCTCTCTCCCTGTCAATCTCTTTATGCCTCTGTCTGTCTCTCTGTAACTCTATCCATGTCTGTCTGTCTGTCTCTGTCTCTCTCTCTCTCTCTCTATATATATATATATATAATTTTGGCTCCCTTATGCAGATAGTCAACAATGCTTGGCAACTACTCATTTCTAACCAAATGTCATAGGCGAGAACCTGACGGTTGCCAAGGAGTTTTAACACCGTGTCTTTGCAATCTTAAATAAAATTCATTCGTTCTATCAATTAAGCACTATTTATTTATAAATACATGAAACTATATATATATATATATATATATATATATATATATATATATATACAAGTTACCGAATATAGTCGAGGATCCCTTTTCAACAGCTAATACACTGCGATGTAGGGAAGGGGACTAATCCTTTCCCTGGATTGCTCCACTTTAATTTTGGTCCATAACTTATAATGCTGAGGGTTAAGCAAGGAGGCATGAAGTACCATCTGTTGAGTCTTTAGAATTATATATATATATATATATATATATATATATATATATAATTAAATAAACCGCGAAGTTTAATGTGGCCATTAAACCTCGTGGTTTATTTAATTCCATGACATACTCGCAGTAGAACATATTTGGTATTATTCAGTTCAATAGCTGTGGATATGGAGGTTCATACCTTTCCCCTAAGTTATTTGTCAAAAGTGATCTTACTCGCACGACCGGAGTTTGAACTCACGACGATATAACTGTACGTTAGCCACTACACCACGGTAGCTTTATTATGCGGAAGTGTGTTGATAAAAAAATGTCTCAGATCAGCATGTAGAAACCTTAAATTTGATATCTTTTATTTCCGGTGTAAAAAGTGATTTCTCAACTATATAAAACTGCCTATGTTGAAAAATTACTATTTTCTTTGTAAAATAATTTATTATTTCTCATTAATTCAAGGAAAATCTGTTTTCCTTGTTACTTAACTTTATATGAGAGAGTGCACTCTTAACTTTCAGTACATTAATTCGTCACCAATGTCAAATTTCCAACATTCGGAGTTTGGATTTCTTTATCAACTCGTTTATTTAGGCTAAAAAAGAAAGAAAAAACAAAAAAAAAAAAAAAAAAAAAGCAAACAAGCCAACACTTATGTGCCCGGAGAATGCTTAAAATAAAAACAAACAAAT
>CAUZXS010001705.1:0-31820 GCA_963585895.1 Sepioteuthis lessoniana | reverse complement strand
GGTCCCATGTCAGTATTAAGTTGAGAGGAACAACCTGTTCAGAAAAGACACGTTAAATTCCAAAAATGCAGAAGTTGGTTTAAAAAACTGATATCATAATATGGAGCCCTTGCTAAATACCGGCGAGTCTTACTTCTGTTCTTATACACTCTTTAAACGGGTAGATGTTTATGGTAGCTACAATGAAAAGGAAATTAAAGATGCTCGCTTGCGCAAGGTTTAATTGCTTTTACAAAATGTTTAACTACTTTTATAGCAAGAGCCATATTACTAATATTGAATATAATTCTAAACAAGATAATCCCCCCTCCTAGCACAACAAAGAATTAAGAAGAACAAATCGTTGGTTGGTTGGTTGGTTGGGTTTTATGCCATATCAACCTTTGTAGGTTGTTTAATGCCAAATCCATTTTTATACAAATAGTCCGTTCTATTTCAAATAATTCATTTTAGTATAAGTACTTGCAATGTCAAAAACAGTTCTATTTGAAACAATTCAGTTTAGCATTAAATCTAAGTACACAGTTTAATAGTCAATGACATTTCTATTTCAAGCTATTCAGTTTATTCAAACAGTTCTAATTCAAACAATTCAGTTCAGTGTAAATATAGATTTTGTTTACACACAATTAAATGTCAAAACAATTCAAAAAATTCAGTTTAACGTAATTACAGTTTCAATGTTAAAATCAGTTCTATTTCAAACAATTCAGTTTAGCATAAGTACGCAGATTAGTTCTTTTTAACTGATAGATAGGGTCCTACCACTCTGGGCCAGAGTGGACCTGGGAGTTATGGCAAGAAAGGGATACTCCACATTCTCCAAAGCTCCAGCATTACTTGAATCTCACCATCAGATTGTTTAGTGTAATATCCAGAGCACTCGTTACGGGGGGTATCTTACCCCTCTGCCGAGAAGTAGTCGGTGTATTCCACAGCCCCAGCAAACTGGGCAAAGAACGACTCGTCTTAAAAAGAAATTTTAATCAAGTGGTCAACTAGAAGATATAGGAACTGTATTATAATATCAAATATAATTGTAAAAAAAGCAGTTCCCTCAAAATAAGGTTGAGTGAAACAACCCGTTCTGAAATATACCTGAAGATCAAGAACATAGTCGTGAGATTTTTTTCAATTTTTATTATTATTTTAATTTTCAATTGAAAACATTGTGACATTGCACTGAATTCTTATACACCTCAATATAGTAACCCTAACCCTTTGCCAATCAACTCTGGTGGGTCTGACTTCCTTACTCCTCCCACGTTTCTCATAATTCCTTACAGACTCCCTGCCTTCCTTGAATCTCTTATTCCGCTCAAAAACTGATTCTCGATTCATGCAAGATGGTCGAAAAGCAGTCTGAAGCATTCCATACGTTTCTGTGACCTTTTTACAAAGTTTAAAACAGAATCTTATTGCACCTCGTTCTTCTAAAGTGTCAGATTACATTTTTGAAATTCACCAACTGTGATAATCAGGCCTTAGTAGAGTGTATTCCAATTGCTGCTGTAGCTGTTCATTTAAACCTGAAATCATAAATATTGGTCAGTCATCTCATAAGACGTATAGCAATAACATACTGAATTTTCAAGATTCTACAATTTTAAATGCTTGTACAAAAAAAGTCAGGAAACTTATTGAAGACACCACGTATCCTTAGAGGAATTCTATTTTTACGCTTAGGTTTTCAATCACTTATTATTCTAAAAGTATTAAAATCTTTTACCTCGTTTTTCATGGATCAACTGCAACTTGGATTTACACAGATAGTCTTTTACATTTAAAACGCAGATGATATACAGCAATGATTTTACTCATTATAAATCTTGTCATGCATTTTAAAATGACAATCTAGAAAAAAGACAGGATAACTAACCCGTGAGTGGACCTGTACCAAAGGTAGGAAGGTTTTGTTTTTCTGTAGGCCTTCTTACTTTTATGCGAGTCGATTTTCCGGTGGTCTGGGCAATTCTAAACCTTTCGTCTTTTATACAAATGTACACGTGTTTTCTAACTTTTTTTTTTTTAGAAAGTAAAGTTGGCGACCTTAGTCGAGGGTAACCCGAGGGTTCCCTTTTCAAGATAGATAGATAGATAGATAGTAACAGTCCCATTTGCATGATAGTTAGAGGGTCAAGGAGACTGGGGTTCAATCCCAAATTGAGTCCGAACAAAGACTCAAAAAAGGGTACTTAATGCCTCCTTGCTTAACACTCAGCATTATAAGATAAGGATCAAGGGTAAAGTGGAACAATCCTGAAAAAAATTTTAATGCTCTCCCCTACACCTCGGTGTAGTAGATATTGAAAAGAAAGCATTCGGGTCGCCCCCGACCACAGTCGGCTAACTTATATATATATATATATATATATATATATATATATATATATATATATATATATATATATAACCTTTATCCAAATAAATTTTTACACACACAGAGCTTTGACCCAGATAAAACTGTGCATCATAGAGAGACTTTTGTTAGAGCTCTGAATGTCATTTTTTTAATTATCCAAATCCTCGTTATAATAAAGATAACTAATTAGAACCTTTCACTCCTTACTAAATAGAAACATCAGTATCATCATGGACCGCAGTTACAAAAGGAATGCAGGTAGTTTATCATCGTCTATTTTGATCTAAAAATATCGATTTATACTAGAGTAGACTGTGTATTTGCTTTCTTATTTTTACTTTCTGGTTATACACATTTTACTTCTTGAAAATTACCATGCACTTTGGTTGGATCTTTTTTTTTCTTTTTTGGTGAGTCTGTGTCGTTGGAATTTGTTGGTAGTTACTCTAGAACATATTCTATATGTGAAAAGTTGAGGGAACTCAACATGACTAAAAACAAAGAAAACGATAGATAAAAAAGGAAAGAGAAAGAAAGAAAGAAAGAAAGAAAGAAAGCGAACAATAGAGATAAAGAAACTGTGAATGAGAAAAGGAAAGAGAGAGAAGAAAAGAGAGAAAGAGAGATAAAGCAACTACGAATGGGAAAAGGAAGGAGAGACAGAGAGAGAGGGAAGGAAAGAGAGAAGGAGAGATAAAGCAAGTGCGAATGGGAAAAGGAGAAAGACAGAGAGAGAGAGAGAGAGAGAGAGAAGGAAAGAGAGAAAGAGAGATAAAGCAACTGCGAATGGGAAAAGGAAAGAGTGACAGAGAGAGAGAAGGAAATAGAGAAAGAGAGATAAAGCAACTGCGAATGGGAAAAGGAAAGAGAGACAGAGACAGAGAGTGAAGGAAAAAGAGAAAGAGAGATAAAGCAACTGCGAATGGGAAAAGGAAAGAGAGACAAAGAGAGATAGAGAAGGAAAGAAAGAAAAAGATATAAAGCAACTGTGAATGGGAAAAGGAAAAAGAGACAGAAAGAGAGACAGTGAGTGAAGGAAAGAGAGAAAGAGAGATAAAGCAACTGCGAATGTGAAAAGAAAAGGGAGACATAGAGAGAGAGAGAAGGAAATAGAGGGAGGGAGAGAAAGCATGTGAGAAAGAGAGAGAGAGGGAGAGATACAGCAACTGTGAATGAGAAAAGGAAAGAGGGACAAAGGGAGAGAGACAGAGAGGGAAAGAAAGAAATCGGGAGAAAGAGAAAGTGAGCGAGAGAGAAGAGAAGAGAAGAGAAAAAACGAGAGAGAGAGAGAGAGGAGAGAGAAAGCGATAGAGACAGGGAGAGAAAGAGGGAGAGAAAGAAAGCGAGAGAAAGAAAGAGAGAGAGAGAAAACGAGAGAAAGAAAGGGAGAGAGGGAAAGCGAGATAGAGAGAAAAAGAAAAAGAAAGATAGAGGGAGAGAGAGAAGGAGAGAGAAAGGGATAGAGACAGGGAGAGAAAGAAATCTAGAGAAAGAAAGGGAGAGAGAGAAAAGCGAGAAAAAGAAAGAGAGAAGGGGAGAGAAAAAGCGGGACAGAGAGAGAGAGAAAGCAACTGTGAATGAAAAAAAAGAGAGGGGTGGAGTATAAGAAAGCAATAGAGAGAAAGAAAGAAAAAAATGAAAGAGAGATAGAGAAAGAGAGAAAGAGAGAGAGAGAAATGTGCAACTAGATGAATAGGAAGTGAGACGACGAAAACAAGTAGACGCGTGGAGAGCAAGGCCCCTTGCGAGATTGAAGTAGAAGATGGCTAAAATCCAAATGGGCTACTGGAAACTATACTTAGAGTCGAATATGTCTAGGTCGTCTCGGACGTTTTCTTTGGCTAACCCATCTGCCTGGGAACAAGCTATAAGGTTCACTTTAGAAAGCTTGCTGACGACTGCCAGCAAGTCCTCAATTGAAGGCATCAAATCTTTCTATCTACCTACATACCTACATAACTACCTACTTCCATACCAACTTACCTGCCTAGCAGCTTTTCTTCTTTACAACGCACATGTATAAATACATTCATTTGCAGAATTCGTTCTACACACACACACACACACAAATATATATATATATATATATATATATATATAATTGTTTAAAAAACAAGAAACTTAGAAATAGTATTCCATTTCAATAATAAATTTATTTCGTTTATTGCAACACGTCCGATGTTTAAAAATGGTACTTGATATCTCCTTGCTTAACACTCAGCAATATAAGGTACGTATCGAGGGTAAAGTGGAGCAATCCAGGGAAAGGAGTAGCGCCATCCCCTACACCTCGGTGTTGTAGCTATTGAAAAGGGAGCCTTCGGTTCGCCCTCGATTTATGCCGCCAACTTTAGAGTAATAACTTCTGGGTAGCAGTATATATATATATATATGGGGGGTGCTATAAACATTTCTGGGCAAGGGATCTGTCAAAATGTGGGAGAACATTTAAAAAAAAAAACAGGCTCGATGCCCTAATTAATTACAGCTAATTTAAAGGTTGTACCTGCTAAACTGGACATAGTTTTGGCTTTGGCGCCTGAGGTACCCAAAAATAGGTAATATCAACGAGATCAAATATTGGAATGGCCAAGCCTAAGTCTTGATTCGTCCCTGCCTACCCCTCCTCTCTAGAATAACTTTATGTCAACTCTGAATCGGTGGAAAGTCGGATAAGAACATTCTATCGGTGACTCCCAGGTTCAAGCACATTGAACAACAGGATCATTAAATATATATGCATATATATCTGCGTGTATGTGAATGTGTGTGAGTGTGTGTGTATAAAACGAATATAAACGGTGTGTGTGTGTGTGAGAGAGAGAGAGAGAGAGAGAGAGAGAGAGAGAGAGAGTAAATAAATGCTTAAGAATGTTTGGTAAATCAAAAAAGTGTCCAAATGCTATGCAATAGAGCAGGATAAAGCCTAAAATGAATTATTTCACCTTTTATAATAGTCTCACTTCTAAAAGTTTCATCTAACGGTTAGAACAAAATCATAATGCCTTTAATGTAGGTATATTGTCAATGATTTTATTGTAGAAATCCATTGATGATCAGGAAAATGGATTGTCAGCTGTTAGAAAATTACAAGAACATTACTGACTGAATATTGCTATGATATGTATAATAGACACGTATTGCTAATAATCTTTATTATTGAAGCACATTTAAAATCAAGAAATAGAGGGATTTTCAGTGGCCAGGAACTAATCCATGTGTTGCTGATCGTTAATATGCATGTGAGGAATAGATTCTGTGTGTCTTTGTGCATGAGTATGTGTGTGCGGTTGTATTTTTGGGTGTTTCTATCTGAGAGCACTAGTTTAAGGTTGGGAGTGTAGGCGTATTTCTGTTTGATTGTGCGTGAGTGCATTTGTGTATGTGTGTGTGTGTGTGTGTGTGTGAGTGTTTGTGTGTGTGTGTGTGTGTGTGTGTGTGTGTGTGTGTGTGTGTGTGTGTGTACTTTTGTGTGTGTCTCATTCTGAGAGCACTTGTTTAAGGTTGGGTGTGTATGCGTATTTCTGTTTAAGTATGCGTGAGTGCGTTTGTGTGTGTGTGTGTGTGTTTGTGTGTGTGTGTACTTTTGTGTGTGTCTCTATCTGAGAGCACTTGTTTAAGGTTGGGTATGTGTGTGTATTTCTGTTTGAGTGTACGTGAGTGCGATTGTGTGTGTGTGTGTGTGTGTGTGTCTAAGTGTATCTTTTTGTGTATGGACGTTCGCATAGGCATACGTGTGTGTTTACGCCTGAATGTGTAAGTGTGTGAGTGCCTGTGAATGCGTATGGGTTTTCGTGTATGTGTTTGTGTATGTGTGTATTTGAGAGCGTGCATGTGATCCTTTTTTATGTGTGTTCGCGTGTCTATGTTTGTGATGGAGTGTGTATATATGTGTCTTCCTGAGTTTGTGGTTGCGTGTGTTTGTGTGTGCGGATGCTTTTGCATGAGTGTTAGCACGTGTGTGTGTGCTGGCGCGTGTGCGCCTGCGTGGGAATATTCATGCATGTGTGCCTATTTGTGCATGTGTGTGTGCGTGTGAGTATGTTTATGCCTTAGCACATGTGTTTGTATCTGAGTTTCTTTGTGTATCTTCCGGAGTGTGTGTGTGTGTGTGTGTGTGTGTGTGTGTGTGTGTGTGTGTGTGTGTGTGTGTGTGTGTGTGTGTGTTCTGGATGGGTCTCCGAATGTGTGCGTATGTGTGTATGTGCATTTGTGTCTGAGTGTCTGAGTTTGTTTTTGAGTGTGCGCGTTAGTTGAAATGTGGGTATTTGTTTGTTTGTTTCGGTTTAATGGCATATCAACATTTGTTGGTTATTTAATGCCAAATCCATTTCATACAAATAAGCAGTTCTATTTCAAACAATTCAGTTTAGCATAAGTACTCAGTTTAGTTCTATTTGACCCATGGATACAATTCCGTTTAGTACACAGTTTAATTGTCAAAAACATTTCTATCTCAAGCTATTCAGTTTAGTCAAAGCGTTCTAATTCAAACAATTCAGTTTAGTATAAGTATAATTTTGTTTACATACAGTTAAATGTCAAAAAAGTTCTATCTAAAATAATTCAGTTTAGTATAGAAAAACAATTCCATTTCAAGCAATTCAGTATAGCATAAGTACGCAGTTTAGTTCTATTTGACCCATAAATAGAACCCTATCAGGTGTTAACCGAGTGGACCTGGGAGTGATGGCAATAAAGGGGTACATAGCATTTGTCAAAGCCCCAGCATTACTGGAGCGTCACAATTAGATTGTTTAGCGTTTTATCTAGGACACTCGTTGGGGGGGGGTCTTATCCCTCTACAGAGATGCAGTCATTGTATTCTATAGCACCAGCCGAATGAGTAAGTGTGTATATGTGTATACTTGTCTGTGTATCTGTTTCTATAAGAATGTGTATGTATTTGTGCCTATCAGTGTGTGTGAGCGTGTGAAAGCGTGTGTATGGGTGCATTGTGTACGCGTGTGTGTATGTCTTTTTGTGTACTTGTGTTTGTACCTGTATATGTGTGTGTTTTTTACGCGAGTTTTCGTGTACGTAACTGCGTATGTGCGTGTATGTGTGTTCGCATATCAATGTGTGATTGTACTTGTGTGTGTCTTTATATATCTTCCGTAGTGCGTGTGTGTTTTTTTACATAAATTTTCGTGTACGTAAGTTAGTATTTAAGTGTATGTGCGTGAGTGTGAGTGTGCGTATGTGCATTTGTATCTGAGTGTGAGAGTTTGGTTTTGAGTGTGAGTGTTTGAGTCGGAACTTATGTGTCTGTATGTACTTAACTGTGTATTTGTGTCTATAAGAATGTGTGTGAATTTGTGCCTATCTGTGTGTGTGTGTGCGTGTGTGTGTGTGTGTGTGTGTATGAGTGTGTGTGTGTGCGTATGTGTATGTGTGTGTGCGTGCGTGTGTGCGTGTGTGTTTGCGTGTGTGTGTGTGTGCGTGTGCGTGTGTGTGTGTGCGTGTGTGTGTGTGTGTGCGTGTGTGTGCGTGTGCGTGTGTGTGTGCGTGTGTGTATGTGTGTGAGTTTGTAAATGTGCATGCATTTGCGGGTCTGTTTGTAAATGTGTGTATTTGTGTGTGCGTGTGTTTCTCAAGGTGTGTTTTTGTGTGTGTATGTGTGTGAAAGAGTGAGTTTGTAAATGTATGCGAGTTATTGTGTATATGTGTGTGCGAGTTTGTAAATGTGTGCGTGTTCGCGTGTGTGTGCGTGTGGAGGTGTGTGTGTGTGTGTGTGTGTGTGTGTGTGTGTGCGAGTTTGTAAATGTGTGTGTGCTTGTGTGTATGTGTGTTTGTAAATATGTGTGTGTGTGTGTGTGTGTGTAAATGTGTGTGTGTTTGTAAATGTGTGTGTGTGTGTGTGTGTGAGTTTGTGAATGTGTGTATGCTTGTGTTTGTGTGTGTGTGTGTGTGCAAGTTTGTGTGTGTGTGTGTGTGTGTGTGTGATTTTGTGAATGTGTGTATGTTTGTGTTTGTGTATGTGTGTGTGTCTGTGCAAGTTTGTGTGTGTGTGTGTGTGTGTGTGTGTGTGTGTGTGTGTGTGTGTGTGTGTGTGTGTGTGTGTGTGTGTGCAAGTTTGTGTGTGTGTGTGTTTGTAAATGCGTGTGTGTGTGTGAGTTTGTGAATGTGTGTATGTGTGTGTGTGTGTGTGTGTGTGTGTGTGTGTGTGTGTGTGTGTGTCTTTTTGTCGTTTAATTAAAATCTTTAACTCCGAAGTATTATTCAATATTTTAAATTCCTATGAGAGAAATGAAATTACGACGCATTTGACAATTGAAAAGTTTATTTTATTTATTTTTTTTTTTTGTTTCTGTGTTTTTTTAAATCCATTTCAGAATTTCTTCTAAATTAGATAAACATTTGTCATGTTGGTGTATATTCTTTACATAATGGTATTATGCATTATTTAATTTAATAAACAAAAAAAGGTTCAGCCAGAATAAGTTGGTCGCAACCACTTACAGAAAACCTCCATAAACGTTCTAAGCTGGATATTATGAACCGCAACAAGTTACCTGTGACACCATCCTGGATATAGGTCAGTAGGTACTGAATTGTAGGACATACAAATGCATATGCTATGTAGTTAGTCTAGTCGAGGCTGACAATGATGACAAAAAGATTGATATTTTCCTGAATACTACATGAACAAGTGAAGTAGAAATTAGAGAAAGGTTTTTGCTCAAACAAACGTCCAAATGATAATCAAGAAAGACCAGTAATAGTATTATTTTAAAGATGTATAACGATAGCCAAAGTATGTCAATATATAGCTTCTCCATACACTAGGACTCGTCCTGCCGATTCTGGTACCCCAGCCGGTAATCGTCCATCTGTAAACCTCTTTTATCATTAAATTTATTATTTTTTTTATTTTTCGTCACGTATCCATATGTGATATCATTTTTTTTTTTTAGATTAGTGGGCATATACTGTGGATTTAAAAAAAAAAAAAGTCTCCCAGACAAGGTCTTAGTCGTCTCCGGTGGTTGATGAGTCTAAACCTAATCAATCATGTATTTGCTGCTAGCGGCCGACGTGAAAGAAGGTCCTATCTGTCTAAAGAGGACCGCTGAAGTGAGAGCTAATTTCTCTTTTGCACATAGACGGTCCTTTTTTCGCGCATGCGTCATCCCTTCTTCCTGTCAGGGGCTTCTGGGAATTTCTGCATTTTCTTAATAAATTTTATTTTTATTTTATTTTCCTTTTTTTTTTCCTATGAGCTACAGATGTACTGTTGAACCCCGACTCTCTAAATTTTTGTTATGATAATAGAGAAATAATTTTGTTCTAAATAATTGATTAAAAATTCAGTATGAACAAATTTGGGAGGTAAGGTTGCTTGTTTAATTTTTAGAGGTTGGATCAATTTGCTAGGAACTTTTACGTCAAACCAGACACCACTCGGAACGGTGTTCCAACGGTACACGTCGGCTAAATTTATTGTTCCGGACCACAAAGCGGCACCCAGTCTTCCTTTTTCATCATCATCATCATGTCGCGCTGCCAGCACGGATATCTCTGACCCTCTCTCGCCACTTCTCCCTATCGTTTATCGCCTCTGGCAGGTTTTCAGGGCTACATCCCGTATCCTCACATAGCTGCTATATGTATGTTCGAGCTGGTCGT
Organism: Sepioteuthis lessoniana; assembly: GCA_963585895.1. Lineage (NCBI taxonomy): Eukaryota > Metazoa > Mollusca > Cephalopoda > Myopsida > Loliginidae > Sepioteuthis > Sepioteuthis lessoniana. The sequence continues at coordinate 21,829 of CAUZXS010001705.1, read as the reverse complement.
CCTGCTTTTGCTCGGCCATACGTGGGGGTCCATAGGAGTACATCACGTATGAGCTCGTCCCTGCTTCTCCAGCAGTATCCTGCATGTCTGGTTCTTCCAACCTGGATAGTTTTCGTGATGGGGGGCAGGTGGCCGTACAGTTGGTACCTTGTGGGGGTGTTGCCGTCAGGACTTGTTTAATATTGCTCGCAACATTCTTGTGTAATTACCGTCCAGCTTCCTCTCCAGTCGTTTCGTTAGCGTCCAAGCAGTGTACACCCAACCAAGCCGAAACACTACTACATACTATGGAACGAGTCGCCGCAGGCATTGGCCTCCATGTCAATGCACACAAAATTGAATATATGTGCTTTAATCAAACAGGCGACATTTCCACACTAGAAGGAACCTCTCTAAAACTGGTAGACAAATTCACCTACCTAGGAAGCAGTGTCTCGTCAACCGAAAAAGACATCGACACGCGGCCAACAAGGCATGGACAGCTATCGATCATATGGAAGTCAGACCTGACCGATAAAATGAAACGCAGTTTCTTCCAGGCAGCGGTCGAGTCGATACTACTGTATGGATGAACTTCCTTTTTAGTAGTACAAATATATAGGCAATACTTTTACTATTGTATCGCTGTTTTGTTCGTAACTCCAACCAGCATTTGAAGATGTTGTAAATTATTATCGTTGCTAAATTTTTCACTCTGTCCATTCTTGGAGAGTCTGAAGCAGGAGGTCATCATTTTCAAAAGGGAGATTATTTGTTTAATACCTTTGACAAAATGGCTGAGAATGGTATCCTGTGTGACATAAAAGTTACGTTGCCAACTGATCGCCAACTATGAAAATTAAACGGGCGACATTCCTTAAAGATCTGTTTATAAACTGGAAGTTTCGTTCTTAATCATTATTATTCTGAAGATAATTTTGTAGAACAATCCATAACAAAAACTTTCGAGAAATAGGACCCAACAGTACACGTTCGTAAAAAAAAAAGAATTAAAAGATTATATAAATAAACAAAATTGTAATTCTAGAATTAGAAAGATACGAAAACTAAGATAGATAGATAGATAGATAGATAGATATTAAAAGGCTGAGATAGATAGATAGATAGATAGATACGAGGTGCATACGATACGTTTCCAGACATTTTTTCGTATGGGTATTTAACATTGTCGTAGACTCTTGAAAATTCAGTATGTTATTGATATACATCTTATTAGATGACTGGCCAATTTTTATGATTTCAGGTTTAAATGAACAGCTACAGCAGGAATTGGAATACACCCTACTAAACCTACTAAAACCTGATGGTCACAGCTGGCGAATTTCGAAAATGTAATCTGATACTTTAGAAGAATGATATGCAATAAAATCCTGTTTTAAACTTGGAAAAATGATGCCACAGAAATGTATGGAATGCTTCAGACTGCTTTTTGTCCATCTTGCATGAATCGAGCATCAGTTTTTGAGTGGCATAAGAGATTCAAGGAAGGCAGGGAGACTGTGAGGGATGATGAGAGGTGTGGGAGGAGTAAAGAAGTCAATACACCAGAGTTGATTGACCAAAGGGTTAGGGTTAAGGTTAGGGAAGGGTTAGTATGTTGAGGTTTTAAGGGGGTTCAGGAAGAGATTCCTTGGGAAGAGGCCAGCACTCTTCAAATCGAGTCAGTGGCATTTCCAGCAGGACAATACACCAGTCCACAACTCCATCCTTGTCACTGACTATTTGACCAAAATTGGCATCAAGACAGTTCCTCAGCCTCCCTATAGTCCAGACCATGCTCCCTGTGACTTTTGGTTATTCCCTAAGCGCAGAGGATGTCGTTGAAAGACAATTGAGGAGATAAAAGAGGCTGTGACGAAGGTCATTGACACGGTTACACAAGAGGACTTCCCTGTGGCCTTCCAGAAGTTGTTGGGACGGTACAACAAGTGTATTGCAGCCGGAGGAGATTACTTCGAAGGGGACTAGAGTTTCATGTGTGTACTATAAATTCGAAAAAAGTCTGGAAACTTATCGTATGCACCTCGTACCAACCCCTCTGCACGAACTGAAGTGACACAAGGTCAATTTTAAGAGGAATTTTAAAAGTTTGATTTCAAAGTTTTTCTTGTCCTTGACGTGTTGCTATAGCAATGTAGAAAACTCAATCTTTCCTTCATAGATAGATAGATAGATATAGACTGACAAGGATAGATAGATTTCATTTTTTTGTATTTATTCATGTACGAAGATAAGAACTGCTTAGCAAACAAGACTCATAAGCATTATGAATACGTTCGATCCCCACAAAATGCTCAAACATCTTGGTCTTATGCCAGACTAAGATGTGTTTAGAAAATACGCAGCAATCAAATCGGCTTATCTTAATTCGCTTATACTTGCCCACCTTTATATCATTTAAAGATCTTTATCAGAAGAAAATATTTCTTTTCTCAGTATGTGTACACATATGTGTGCGTGTGTGCATATGTATATAAATGTGTTTGCGTGTGTGTGTGCGTGTGTGCGAGTAAGTGGGTCCCGATCATGCACGGTATTATTTATATATTATGCGTTCAGAAACGATGAGAAATACACATATGCTCTCTCTCTTTCTCTCTCTCTCTCTCTCTCTCTCTCTCACACACACACACACACACACACACACACACACACACACACACACACACACAAGATTGGGTATATATTTTTTGCGAAGAAGCTGATTCGTGTGGCAATTCGAGAACGTCTGTTTATTCGAGCATGCGCACGAGGCGAAATATTTTTAAGACAATCCGTAAGCAGATAAGTGAGTAAGGGATTATAAAGTGAAACATACACACATGCATGCAAGCATACATACATACATGAAGATATTGATAGGCTGAGATAGATAGATAGATAGATAGATAGATAGATAGATAGATACATACATACATACATACATACATACATACATACATACATAAAGATATTAATAGGGTGAGATAGGTAGATAGATACATACATACATACATCGTCATATTAATAGAGTGAGATAGATAGATAGATAGATAGATAGATACCCGCGATGTTTTTCTCATCCTTTTCTCCTCATATGCGCATAACCAGTCTCAAAGGACGTAATTATATCTGCAGTTTTCACACCTGTCATGTCCTTGACACTAATATTACCCTATTATTAGTGCAACACCCTTTTTGGTACACTGATCACACCTTTTTCCTACCTGGGTACCTGACACTCTTCCTTCCCTTTTGAACAGGTGTAAGTGAAGTACTTAGAGAGAGAGAGACATACATACAGACAGAGAGAGTCAGAAAGAGAACGAAGAAGGAGAAAGAGGAAACAATTATTCTTTATTTTCTTGCACGTTTGAGGCAAACAGAAGTGTTGATTCAGCGTTTATGCGCTTGTCTGCAAGGATATCCAGTGTTGCCCGGACATTTAGGATTAATATGTCCTTCGAGTATTTTTTTTCGCTTAATTGGTACATAGTGAAAATTTTAATAGAAGTAACAAACCAGTTTTGAAAAAAATCAAAAGAAAGATGAAATATAGAAAGAGGCAGTCAGTAGAGAAAGAATTGAAAGAAACAAAATATACATCGAGATATATGGCAAAGGTATGAATCCATCTATTCTCTGACCAGCTATGGATAAATACTAGGGTAGCCTGGTTATTTAACTTTGGTGTGTGTGGTGGTATCATCCCTATTTTCGATACACAATGGACTCTTCCTTTAAGGATATAATATTTGACTATAATCCGCTCAGGGAGTTGGAAGCAATAGGTGTATCAGCTTTGCCCAGTTGTACAAATCCAGTAGATGGGGCACACTTAGGCCGGCCGGCCGGCCGTGGTATCAGCGACACGGATCTGGTCGGGTGTGTCACGTCCCTAGATGCAGTAGTCAGTCAAGGCTGCCTGGTGCGAGTGCCGGGGAGGAAAACATTCGCTCCACGCGGCCAAGATTGATATTCCTCGTGCCTCAGGGGGTCGTCCCTCAAGGCTCTAACCCTCCTCGGAAGGGATAGGTTTATCGCCTGGCGCCAGAAGCGACTATTTTTAGTGGAATGTCGACGGGACCCAAGGCTTTTTTGGAATGCCGGGCATGTCTGGGCCACAGCCCTGCACCCTGACCCACGTTAAAAAAGGCCTTGTGCCACACTCGTCCGTTTTGGGGGGGTGCGACAAATGATAAGGTAACAAGAGCTACATCGGTGACACTGTCATCATCATCATCATCATCATATCATGCTGCTAGCACGGATTTCCCAGACTCTCTCTTGCCACCCGTTTCTTTCGTCCATCGCTCCCGGCAGGTCTTCCTGGCTACATCTTGTATCGGCTCAGAGCTGCTGTAGATAGGTTCTAGCTGGTCGTCCAACCTTTCCTCGTCCATGTTAGGGGGTCCACAGGAGTTCATCGCTTATGAGTTTGCCCTTACTTCTCCTGCAGTGTCCGGCATATCTGGTTCGTCTAATTTGGATGTTTAGTGGGGTGTTGCCTCTAGGACTTGTTCAAGTCCTGGAGGCAAAATTGTATTACTTGTTTTACTGCAATGAATAACCTTTATTCTTTTCTCTTAATACGCATTTGTCTTATTTATTTTATGCCCTTTTCCGAGGACATAACAGTATGGCAACTGGTCTCGGAAGATTCTAACCTGCTAAACACCATAAAAAATTGATCTTGGGTCACATTCTGTTAGTTGAGGAAGGGTTTCGTAAATATTTTATACAAATAATTTGCAAACCACTGTATGGTTTAAAGTATTCCTATCAAACATTAATAATTTATACACAATGGTTTCATGTGATTAACAAAAAACAATCCTTGATGAACAATTATAGCCTCAAGTAACTATTCTTAATTTAAACAATTCAAATACTTGTTGACTGGGGCTTTAGAATACACCGACTTTATCTTTTCAGAGAGGTAAGACCCCTCCCCAATGAGTGTTCTGAATATAACACAAAGCAATCTGATTGTGAGGCTCCAGAAATGCTGGAGTTTGGGGAATGCAGAGTGCACCTTCATTATCATTGCTCCCACGTCTACTCTGACTCAAAGAAGTAGCCCCTGACAGGGCCCTATCTATGGGTCAAATAGAACTGTTTGTTATTTAAACTGAGTCCAAACAACTAACTTATGCTAAACAGGATTGCTTGAAATAGAACTGCTTGATCATTTAACTGTTTATAAACAAATGACTGATACTTAATTGAATTGTTTGCAATACTTGGAACCATTTAACTTTTTTAACTTATGCTAAATTGAATTGTTTGTAATAGTATTGTTTGATCATTTAATTATGTTTAAACAAATGACTGATGTTAAATTGAATTGTTAGGGATATATAACAATATTTGGAATCATTTAACTTTATTGACTAACACTAAATTGATTTTTTAGAAATAGAACTGTTTGATCATTCAACAGATTTGGTGTTAAATAACCTACAATAAAACCAGGCCAAACCAAATAAATAATTTACGAGCATACGGTATCAAGTATTACCATCTAATAATTTTGAAACGGTTCTACCTGACCCGGGGCAATTCCAGTGCCGTAATGGCTGACGTGTTTACCTGCGTACTCGAAGTAAGCGACTTCGTTCTCCAGTCAACTCTCCTTATTCTCCCTGCTATGTACTTCTGCAAGGAAGTTTGATATACCAAGAAACCAAACAACCTATTTATCCCATATATGGGAGGGGATGTCCTCGTGGATAAAGCGATGGACTGCGGAATCGTAGTACGCGAGTTCGTACTCCAGTCGCGCTATTACGTTCACTTTCGGACAAATACCCTTCGGAAACGTATGAACCCCCTTATCCTCCCATGGGTTAAATAGTAACACTACTGTTCTTCTAGGAGAATGGCCTTGGCATTAAATAACCTACAAAGGTTGATATGCCATTAAACAAAGAAACCAAACCATATATGGGAACCTAACAGATACAGCCACACCAGGTCAGAGTAGACCTGGGGGTAATGGCTATGAAAGGGTACTCCACACTCCGAATACATGGCAGAATACACCGACTACATCTGTACAGAGAGGTAAGACTCCCCCCGCGAGTATCCCTAAACAATATGATGGTGAGACTCCCGTAATGCAAGAGCTTTGGGGAATGCAGAGTACCCTTCATTGCCATCGCTTCAAGGTCAACTCTGGGCCGGAGAGGTAGCACCTGATAAATTCCTATCTATGGGTCGGATAGAACTAAACTGTGTACTTACGCTAAACGGAATTGTTTGAAATAGAACTGTTTTTGACATTGAAGCTGTGTACTTATACTAAATTGAATAGTTTGAAATTGCTTTTGAAATTGAATTTGTGTATTGATGCTAAAATTAATTGTTCGAAATAGAATTGTTTGGACATTAAACTCTGTGTAAACAAGAAACTATACTTATACTAAACTGAATTGTTTGAAATAGAACTGTTTATATGTATGAAAATGGATTTGGCATTAATAACCAACAATCATTGATATGCCATAAAACCCAACCAAACTCCAAATACATCTCGAATTGGAGCCTTACTACCAAATGCAGGTTAGTGTTATATCCAGGACGTCCCTTTTATTGCGCGTAGGAAATCTTACCCCTCAGCCGAGGATACAGTAAGTGTTTTCTAATCCCTACCGACAAAGTGGAAGATGAATAATATAATCAGTATTTTCCGTCGGTCGACACGCTAATCAACCATAAGTAACCCAGCTAATCAACATAGAGGTGATGAAATCATGTGATCAACTGTGTAAGCACAGCCTAGTCGGCTGGGGTTGTAGAATACGCCGATTGCATTTCTGTAAAAGGGTAAACCGTTCTCCTCCAACGAGTGTCCTAGATATGGCCCTAAACTATCTCATGGTGATGCGTCAGTTCTGGAGCTTTGGGGAATTTGGAGTACACTTTCCTTGCCATTACTCACAAGTCCACTTTGATTCAGATTGGTAGTATCTTTTATGGATTAAATAGAGCTGTTTAACCATTTAAATCTGTAGAAACGAATAACTAATGTTAAATTGAATTATTTGAGTTACATAGCAAAACTTGAAAGCATTTGAATGCTAACAAATTATCTCTGGTTTGTTTAAAACTCTTATCAACAAATAACTCATTTATGAATTCTAAATTTAATATCCACATGTATGATCAGGACTTGCCATTAAATAACCCAAAATAGTAGATATACCCTAAAACCAACCAACCAACCAACCCTTGTAAAAAAATTCTGTATCCATCTCTTTTAACAATAAATTTATTTTTATTATGTCTTTAAATACACTATTCTAACATCTTTTTTTTTCTTTTTACAATTTCAGGTTACTGGAGTCTTGGCGCAGTGTTGTGCAATTTTTACGTCACTTCCGATGTCATGATGTGCACAGCGTCCATAATGCACCTCTGTACGATATCTGTGGACCGTTACATTGGCATACGCTTCCCTTTAAAAACACGAAACAAATCTAAAGTGACAGTGGCCGTCAAATTATTGATTGTCTGGTCCCTTTCCCTCGTTGTCAGTAGCCCAATAACCGTACTGGGGATTCTTGACGAGACCAATTTGTTCATCGACGAAATGTGTGTTCTTAACAATGATTTTTTTATCATCTACGGTTCCATCATTGCCTTTTTTATTCCATTAATAATCATGGTCGTCACGAATGTGTTGACGATGCAGTTACTTAACGAACAGGCTCGACTCTGTAATCAAAAGAGCAAAATCGAAGGCTGTCCTATGATCAGACGAGTACAGGGCAGCCGAAAAGTCAACAAACGAAATATCCTCAATGCGCGTTTTCAATCGCCAAAGCTGCAGACGACAGGACATGCGAATTCAGCGCCGGCTAGCCGCAAGTGGGCGACGGACAGTAATGAAAACAGAAAGCTTCTGGCTCGGAGGAATAATGCCAAACAAGCAAAGATGGACGTCGAATCGGAAATCCAGCCGCTCAATGACAGCAGCGGTGGTAGCGGTGGCGGTAGTTTCAGCGCAAATTCCTCGCCTGCCAGTCCCAGGCCTTCGAGGTTACGCTTTCTTATCGCAAAGCACAACATTGCGACAAAGGCGGCCAATATAATGCTTTTGAGGAAAGATACTTTCAAAGAAAACGCTGTACAGACAGAACAGAAAGCTACGAAAGTCCTTGGCGTTGTTTTCACAATATTCGTTGTCAGCTGGGCACCGTTCTTTACAACTAACATCCTCACGGTGTTGTGTAAATGGTGCCGGGTTGACCGCTTGCTGTTCGTTGCCTTTGTATGGTTGGGCTATATTTCAAGTACTTTAAACCCAATTATATACACAGTGTTTAATAGAACATTTAAAGTGACATTCATAAAACTCTTGTGTTGTAACTACACATCATTTGGTCGGCTGAACCGGTCACAAAGCCTTAAAGGTAGTGATTCGGCGGCCTACTATCATGGATTTAGTGGACCCGACAGAAATAACGAGTCATTGTGTTGATAAAACGCCAAATGTCTATATATATATATTTATATATATATATATATATGTATTTATGTGTGTTTTAGATATGTTTGTACGTACGTATAGATGCTCTTCATTTTTACGATGGATTGAGTTACGATTTTTTTTTCAACTTTATAATGCTGCGATGACAATGGGCATTCAATCTTTATTATTTTTTTTTATTCACGGGTGAGTGATGTGGAGTGGATCTAACGGTGTGGTTCGATATCAATGCCGATGCCTGGATAATGCAAACAGTATCCACTCAGCATCCAGTTTCAGTAACAATTTCGAACGTTAACATGTTCCAGTGGTTGACATCGTATCATATAGTTGTTTTGTTTTGTTTTTTGTTTTTTGTTTTTTGTTTTCTGTGATTTTATAGTATTTCAAAGCCAAAAGCAACTAGAAAAAAAGATTTTAAAAAATGACAAAGGCTTTTATATTATAAGATTACTGGGGGTTTACTGGACATTGGTATGATGGTTAGAGTGTTCGCCAATGGCCCGTGAGACCAGGGTTCAATCCTAAGTTGAGTCATACCAAAGACTCAAAAATGGTACTTGATGCTACCTTGCTTAACACTCAGTAAAGATCAAGGGTAAAGTGGAGCAATCCAGGGAAAGGAGTTGCACCCTCCCCTACAGCATGGTGTAGTAGCTATCGAAAAGGGAGCCTTCGGGTCACCCTCGACTACGGTCGCCAACTTTACTTCTGGGGGTTTAGAGTTCAGGTTAGTCTAAATTAATTTTTATTTTTGTTATATGAAACGTAACCCCATCGTAAGGAAAGAAGCATCTGTATTCATATATATATATATATATATATATATATATATATATATATATATATATATATATATTTATATAAGGTTAGAACAAATGTAAGGTTCGATTTTAGAATATATATCATAAATCAAAAAACTAATGACTATAGAAATATTTAATCATTAACATAATCTCCATTGCTTTCTACATCCTCATTTCGTCGGTCAGCAAGATTTTAGATGTCACGCTTATAAAATTCTTTATGTTTCGATGCAAATATGAAACCAACTAGTATTGAACCACTTCACTCTATATCAGCCTAAAACCATATAAATGATTGCGATCTCCTAAACAAACGATTATCAGAAGGAGCTTGGTCCGGCGATTATGAAGTATGAAACCATTTTTTTCTAACCGAGCTCATCTAAAAGATATTTAGTCAATTGAACCGCGTGCAAATGGGCCATTATCATAATGAAGGATGATTCTTTTTCTTTTGACTAACAGGGAGCTTCTTCTTTTTATCCAAAGCTGTTTTTAAACGATGATGTTAATTGCCGTAAAGATTTGATGGGATTTTTTATTATTGTTTTACAGTTCCCAATGGAAATTTTCTTAAATATCCCACCATACACTCAACATGATTGTTTTGGTTGAAGTTCACCACTAGATCGCTGAGCAGGTCTGTTTCTTCATTCAATACACGACGTTAAAGTCTACTTCTCCTCGCAAGTTACAAGACTTGTCTTAAAAAGCTACCTGACGATTTCGCAGAATCAATGACTCACAATATAATAATAATTTCAATGGTCCTAAGTCGGTATCAAGAAAAGAGGTTGAAACCGAGTTAGTCTCATATTTTGTATCAAAAACTAAAGAATTTTACAAGTATGGCATCTATGATAGGTGGAATAAGGTTCAATGAAACAATGGAGGTTACGTTAATGTTTGAATATTTCTATAGACATAAGTTTTTTCAGTTATGATATATTCTCTTAAGTCGTACATTACATTCGTTCCGGCCTTATATATGTAATTGTGTGTGCACAAATGTGTGTGTGTGTGTGTGTGTGTGTGTGTGTGTGTGTGTGTGTGTGTGTGTGTGTGTGTGTGTGTGTGTGTGTGTTGAATTAGATTTGTGCATTCTCCGCATCTATGTGTCGGGATGTGTGTGTATTTTTACATAAATTAGAAAATGAAATAATAAAATATCGTTGTCAGCAGAGTTTTTTCTTGAATAAGAAATAAATATGAGTGAAATAAAAGTGATAATTAGGAAACGATTTGATGAATTAATTAAAAGAAAGAAAGAAAGAAAGAAAGAAAAATTTGTTAATGTATTAAAAAAAAGACAAAGCAATGAATTATTTTTTTAAAATGTTTCAAAAGTAATAAAATAAAATAATAATTTGGTTTAAAATAAAAGTGATAATATAGGAAATAGTTTGATGAATTAATTAAAAGAAAGAAAGAAAGAAAGAAAGAAAGAAAGAAAGAAAGAAAGAAAAATTTGTTAATGTATTAAAAAAAAGACAAAGCAATGAATTATTTTTTTAAAATGTTTCAAAAGTAATAAAATAAAATAATAATTTGGTTTAAAATAAAAGTGATAATATAGGAAATAGTTTGATGAATTAATTAAAAGAAAGAAAGAAAGAAAGAAAGAAAGAAAGAAAGAAAGAAAGAAAAATTTGTTAATGTATTAAAAAAAAGACAAAGCAATGAATTATTTTTTTAAAATGTTTCAAAAGTAATAAAATAAAATAATAATTTGGTTTAAAATAAAAGTGATAATATAGGAAATAGTTTGATGAATTAATTAAAAGAAAGAAAGAAAGAAAGAAAGAAAGAAAGAAAGAAAGAAAGAAAAATTTGTTAATGTATTAAAAAAAAGACAAAGCAATGAATTATTTTTTTAAATGTTTCAAAAGTAATAAAATAAAATAATAATTTGGTTTAAAATAAAAGTGATAATATAGGAAATAGTTTGATGAATTAATTAAAAGAAAGAAAGAAAGAAAGAAAGAAAGAAAGAAAGAAAAATTTGTTAATGTATTAAAAAAAAGACAAAGCAATGAATTATTTTTTTAAAATGTTTCAAAAGTAATAAAATAAAATAATAATTTGGTTTAAAATAAAAGTGATAATATAGGAAATAGTTTGATGAATTAATTAAAAGAAAGAAAGAAAGAAAGAAAGAAAGAAAGAAAGAAAAATTTGTTAATGTATTAAAAAAAAGACAAAGCAATGAATTATTTTTTTAAAATGTTTCAAAAGTAATAAAATAAAATAATAATTTGGTTTAAAATAAAAGTGATAATATAGGAAATAGTTTGATGAATTAATTAAAAGAAAGAAAGAAAGAAAGAAAGAAAGAAAGAAAAAAAAATTGTTGATGTCTAAATAAAAAAACAAAGTAATGAATGATTTAAAAAATAATTTAAAAGAAAGTCATTTAAAGAAGTAATAGAGTGAATTTTAAAAAAATTAACCATCATCAGAAGTGCCAGCTGAACAGATTCCTTTGACTTACTCTCGTTATCCGTCCCTATCAACAATCAGCTCTTGGTTAGTCCTCTAGACGACACCTAGTGTCTACAGAAAGATAATGAATGTAAGTTTTTGCTGGTTGGCCAAGTAGTCCATTAAAGAACGTCGTTTCTGAGTTTTTCCTCACTTCTACAGCAATGCGCAGCCTGTCTTCTTCACTTTTCATGGATGGATTGCGAGATGGGAGGTAAGTGGCCGTACAGCTGCTGTTTTGTAGGATGTTGCTTCCAGAATTTATTCAAAATAGCATCTAGCATTCTATTATGGTTCGAATCTAGCTTTTTCCCCAAGCGTCTTTCGTTATAGTCGGAGTGGTGCAGCCACATAACAGTACTAACACGGCTACAGCTTGATGAATGAAAGAAAAATTCTGAAAAAGAAGTAAAAGAAAACAAGCAATGAATGAATTCCCACGAATGTAAATACAATTTCTTTACAGCATCTACTTATAAAAGCTCTGACAGAAAAGAATGTTATATTTGTCTGTATCAAAAATATTTTCGGTTTTTAATCAGATACCTTTGAAGGTTATATAATGTTCTACACATTATATCTATCGACGATTCTGGCTCTTACGTAAGTCATCGAGTGATGGTAGTCGGGAGCTTTCTTCTGCTTTATGATTTAAAGCAGTGGTTTTCAAACTTTTTTGCCACCACCCCCTTTACCGCCGGACCAAAATGCCAGCGCTCCCCTCTTCTAACGAACGCCAGAACAACGGTAATGTTAAATGTCATAAGAATTGGTTGATTCTTCAATCACAAACAGTTTGAAGAGTATAAAAAACAATTTTAACAAACAAAAATGTTTAACATTTACTATTCAACCACAAACACCTTGAACTGAACATGAAATAAATTGTCAAACTGAACGAGTAAACAAAGGGGAAAGCGGTGACCAGGGGAAAATTGTCCCTTACGAAGAGAGTTCTGGATACAGACGTGACACGTGCGCCTAGTTGCTGCGACTGAGGGACGCTTAATTAAATCGCCCCGTTTTTCAGGCCTTTCTACTAACACCAACGTCACATTTTGCTGTAATTGCTCCAACGCCCCCTTCACAATTTCAACGCCCCCATCCGACTGTTTACTCGCCAGCATCCCTCTGAAAGTACATATCGCCCCCCCGGGGGGTGCAGTACCGCCTACTTTGAAAACCACTAATTTAAAGTTTCACAAATAAAGTCTCAAGAGACGATCATTTTTCCAAGTTTTTTCAAGGAAACAGTCACTACCCTTAAAACGATTTAACTAGTTTTGGACAATTAAGTAAGATATCTTAAGATAGCTTCATCTCCTTCTACTTACCGAATTCTTTGGGATGCTTATAATTGCGTTAAAATTATCTTGTTCTTAATATTTGTTTTGTGGTTACAATATCTAAAATAAAATGTACCGTAGAATAGAATCCACTATATATATTGTTGCGTTCTGGTTAGTGAACGCTTGTAATATTAAATAAAGGACAAACCACGATATGAGGGGAAAAGAGAGATATATTCTCAGGAAAAAGTATATACAATAGAGAGAATATTAGTAGACAAGAACATAGGATTAGTGAACACAGAATAAAGATATAGTCCAATGATAGTATTGGCTTCCGTTATTACGGTAGCAAGTAAGGTGATCTAGTGCGGTCTCCAGTCTCCAACGCTCTAATACTATTCCTATAAGAAGCTGCTCTTCACCTTCTAGTCTGCCCTGGTATTAATAGCTACTGCTATATATGGCATATGGACTAGTTCATTGTGTGGAAAAAGGTGGGTGAAACCCAACATATATATATATATATATATATATATATGAAAGAAATATGTGGAAAATTGGATAATTCAAACACTTAACTCCGATTCAGATGCGTAATATTTCGTTCGTTTTATTCCATCGAACTTTTTCAAACGGAAACAGTTTTCTGGGGTTTTCTATTAGAAAAATTCAGAAAACGGTCTCAGTTTGAAAAAGTTCGATGGAATAAAACGAACGAAATATCAGGCATTTGAATCGGAGTTAAGTGTTTAAATTATCCAACTTTCCACATATTACTATCATACTGTCAGATTCACTACAATCTATCATTTCCACACACACGTATATATATGTATATATATATAGTAATAATAAAGAGGAGACATCAACACTTTTAAATATTTCAGAAGATTTGAGATAAATGTCTGTAAAAATCAAAATCAATGTGATATATCATTATATATATATATATATATATATATATATGGGTGTGGATGTGGGTGGGTAAATGTGTGTATATATGCGTGTGTGTAGGTTCGCGTGCACATTCACACACAAATATACACACATATAAGAACATACAGGTGCACACACACACTATATTTTCAACTATAAAGTAAAAATAGGATAAAAACTCACGATTTTGAGCTGTACGTGGTCGATCATCAGGTGACAGGTCATAATTTTAATCATAATCACAATTATATATATATATATAGAGAGAGAGAGATTATATATATGAATTTTTAGGCGTCATAGTCTTTACATATAAAACAACTTTCAGTAAAGTGCTCTAAAGATGAAATAATTTCACTACGCCTCAATATATATATATATATATATATATATATATATAAGGTGTCTCAAAATAGATGCAACTCACTAATATGATAATGATTTATTACTGAGACATGCGTAATGGCGGTCATTTGAAACACATCCTGTAAAAAATGCATCCTTTGAGCTAGAGACATCAAATCAATGTTTCTTTTAATTGTTATTATATCAGCTTCCAGGACCTGCAATCTTTTTTAAGTTTCTTGTCTCAATTATAAAACACTATCTTCTTAATGGGTTGCATCTATTTTAAGATGATTTTGTCTCCAAATAAGTTGTGGCACAAAATATTTTTCTTCTCTTGTCCAAGGCATTGTGATCGAAGATTAATAGTTATTATAGAACATTATTTTCAAATCTGAAACAAAAACAAAACAAAAAAGAAAACAACATTATTATGAGTAGAGTTATTAGCAATTACATGGGTCCCATGTATGTTGAGACACCCTATATAAGCAGTCACACGGGCCCCTGTTTATTGAGACACCGTATATAAACATGTACATTGAGACACCCGATATCACCATATATAATGACACACCCTATATAACCATGCATATTGAAACAGATGAAAAAAGAACCCATTTGAAAAGTTTCGATAAAGAAAAAAGTTCGTATATAAATCACGAGAAAACAAGAATAATTCTATTCTAAACTTCTAAACTTCTTCCACTCATTACTTTATAATGAAAACATTAAATTCTTAGAAAACAAATGAGTCTAGGAAAATGTGAGGGTATTATTTTAGTATGGTTTGGTTAGGTTGTGTTTTATGGCATATCAACCATTGTTGATTATTAAATGCTAAATCCTCTTTTTACATATACATATATATATATATATATATATATATATATATATACATTAGATATATGATTTGTAAACACATTTTGTCGATACACAGAGTAAAATGATCAAACAGTTCTATTTCTAACAATTCAATTTAGCATGAGTCAACAAAGTTAAATAATTTCCAGTATTGCTATGTATCATTAACAATTCAATTAAATATCAGTCATTTGTTTACACATTGTTAAATGATCTAACATTTCTATTTCAAGCAAATCAGTTTAGCATAAGTTTAAATGTCAAACAGTTCTATTTGACCCATAGGTAAGACCCTATCAAGTGCTACCACTCCAGGCAAGACTGAAATCGGAAGCAATAGCAATAAAGGGGTACTCTGCATTCCCTTCAAATTGTTTAATGTCATATCCAGGACACTTGTTAGGGGAGTGTTACCGCTCTGCAGTGATACAGTCGGTGTACTCTACAGCCACAGCCAACTAGGGTCAGTATTGTTTTAGCTGATATATATATATATATATATATATATATATATATATATATATATATATATATATTTCTCTGTATGTGTGTTTGTGTGAACAAAGTTATAAAAACTGTAGTTAAAAAATCTGAAACGTGCTCAATACTGGTCAGAAGAAGAAACTAAAATAAATTGTCATTTATTCCCCGCTCCTTGATTAATACATAATTCTCACGTTTATGCATTTGGCCTATATATATATATATATATATATATATATATAGGGCAGTTTACATCTGACGAGAGTATTATTTTTACTCCCTTAGCCCCTCCAAAGCATAAACGTGAGAATTATGTATTAATCAAGGGGCGTTTTTATAACTTTGTTCACACAAACACACACACACAGAAATATATATATATATATATATATATATATATATATGTGTGTGTGTGTGTGTGTGTGTGTGTGTATCGAGGTAGGGTGAAAATTTCATATATGATATGATGTCTGTAACACATCGGAGACGTATATGGTCCTCAAGAGAGACTGTTGAAAAATAAATCTCATTTGGTCACATTTTTGGAGAGTATTTTGTCAGCCTATTAACTTTTCAGCTTACTATATATATATATATATATATATATATATATATATATATATATATGTGTGTGTGTGTGTGTGTGTGTGCGTGTGTGTGTCTTGCATAGTCTTCAGATGTGTATTATGAAATAATTTTTATAGTCAAAAACGAAAATCTTTTTGATGCACGCTAATATTCATTTACAAACACTCAAAATGACCTTTCTTTCTTTACAAAGGCTCTCATCTTTGGCCTGAATTCTAATCATCAACTAATATTTATAAATATTTTTTTTAAATTACGTGACAACCATCCATACTGCTAAATGAATATAGCGGTAAGTTGACATTTACTTTGTCTCTTAGGAAAAGAGAACAAATTGTGTTAAATCTGATGATTACAGTGGAGATTCAACACTGCTTCTTCATTCTATACACCTGCATGGAGACATTTTGTTTGGAAAAGTCCTGGCATCATAATCGAAATAGGGATACGTTCTATCTTATTGAAAGGAAACAGAAACTGGCTCTTGAAAAGTCGAAGGTTCCTTAGAAGAATTGATCACTGAAATATTGTCTCTGGGCAAAGGTGTCTGTAAGTTACCCACAAAAGAATATACATACACTTCATTAATTCCTTCTCGACGTCTCTCATCAACTTAAGTATTGGTTTCTATTCAAATAATGCATTGCTTTGTGTGTTGAAAATGATTTCCTTCTGCAGTAAGAAACAGTTTAAATAGAAAAGAGTCTGAGTTGCCGTGCTCAACTAAAACGCAAGTTTATAATCCTAGCCTTGGACACGCATATTTTAACATACATACAGAATAAAAATACGTTTAAACGTAATTAGGATTATTTTCTGAAAGACTCTTTATACAGAATATTACTTCTTCTTCCATTTTTTGCAAATATGTATATTGGCCAGTCGGCTGAGGCTGTAGAAAACATCGACTGCTTCTCTGTAGAGGGGGTAAGACCCACCAAAGAGTGTCCTGTATATGACACTAAACAATCTGATGGTGAGGCTTTAGTAATGCTGAAGCTTTCGGGAATGCGGAGTACCCCTTCATTGCCATTGCTCCCAGATCCACTCTGGCCTGGAGTAGTAGCACCTGGTAGGGTCCATTCTATGGGTCAAATAGAACAAAACTTCATACTTATGCTAAACTAAATTGCTTGAAATAGAACCGTTTTAGATTTAAACTGCTTGCTTATGCTCAATCGAATTGTTTGAAATAGAACTGTTTTGACATTTAACTGTGTGTAAACAAAAACTATACTTATACTAAACTTATACTAAAGCGGAGGTGCCTGTTGTGTAATGGTTATCGTCGTAGGAAATGGACACGGTGACACGAGTTCAAATCCTGGACGAGACTGATTGCATTTCACATAGCACTAATACCTTTGGGAAAGGCATGAATCTAATTATTCTCCCTCCAGCTATGGGTAAATAGTAGGACAGAGTAGGTGCTTCAGCCTTGATGAGGCAACTAGTCTAGGAGAAGGAAAACTCTAAATTCAAACCTGTTAAACTCCGCTTAAAGATTGACCTTGTGTCATATCCTGCCCGAGCGGAGGGGTTGGTAAATATGCTTATACTAAACTAAATTGTTTGAATTAGAACTGTTTGATTAAACTGAATAGCTTCAAATAGAAATGTTTTTTTGACAATTAAACAGTGTACTAAACGGAATGGTATCCATGGGTCAAATAGGACTAAACTGAGTACTTATGCTAAACTGAATTGTTTGAAAAAGAACTATTGATTTGCATAAAATAGATTTGGCCTTAAATAACCTACAAATGTTGATATGCCATAAAACCCAAAAAAACAAACAAATACGTAAATGTTTTTGTTTGTTTGTTTGTTGTTTGTTTTTTTGTTTTTTTGCTTTTTTTTTTTTGTTTTGTTTTTTTATGTTATATCAACCTTCGTTGGTTATTTAATGCCAAAGTCATCCTAGTTGAAAAATAATGGTGGAACTATTTTACCTACAATTGAGGGGATAAGGGAGTTTGTTTCCCTTGCGTAATCGAAAGTGAACGTAATAGTATGACTTGAGGTCGAACTCGCTTACTACGATGTTGCAGTCAAGAACTTTAGCAACTAGCCCACAGAGATTCCCCAACCCAATATGTTGAGTCTTTTTTTTCACGACGGACTCATGAACATCAAACATAAAGTTGGTTATGAGAAAAACTTTGATGGGATATCGCTCGTTCCATATTCATGAAATCCAAAAACATCTCTGCTTAGACATGAAGGGCATATTTTATTATCTGATGGAGTCTAATGATATCAAATGACTACGAAGGTCAAAATTCACAGTCTGTCAAGTCTATAGCCATACAAAATATCAGATCCATAGATCTTTTAATTTGGCTTTGATGCTTAGAAAGACGTTCTCAAAAAGCACAAAGTTTGGTTTGATAGTATTGTTAGTGTTGGAATTTGGATAGCCCTCTTGTTTCTGATTGAGTGATACAAAATACTCCTTCAAAGTAACAATGCTGCACTAAGTCTGAACTCTGTTAATTTCCCATTTTTTTTATTTGTGACTTAGTTGCGTCTGATTGGCTAATCTGCTGATTTTACTTTAGTCGACTGTCATTGGCTAATCTACTTCTTCTACTTGAGAGAGTCTATAAATATTTGCTGACAATTTGTAGACGGATAGAAAGCCCATCAAACAATCTAATAATAAGGATTTTCAAGTTCAAATACCATTAATTTGAGCTCTCAATTCAGTCTAACGACGATGTGAGCAATGTACAGAAGCATTTTAATTAAAGTGTCATTTAAGCACCTACCCAAAGACACACACACACACACACCCACATGTTTTGCTTTTTCATAAAAAATGATAACTCAATATTATGTAGCGTAATGCAGTAGCTGGCTCCTACCACCACTGAAACAGATGTATGATAGAAAACAAAAGGTCCAACCAGGGTAAATCTAACGGTGGCTACAAAAAGCGGTAACACGGAAGGATACATTAATACATGAAACTCATAGTCATGAGGGTGACAGGAAGAGGTGAGAGACAATATATATATATATATATATATATAGTTTTCAATTTTTTTTCAAGAAAGAGTGCTTAATATGGAAGTTAGAGCATATGTGTGGCTGGCAGTGTCTACCCTTTGCGATCATATATATATATATATATATATATGTGTGTGTGTGTGTGTGTGTGTGTGTGTGTGTGTGTGTACGTTTGTGTGTGTGCGTGTGTGTGTTTGTATGTGTAAACAGGGAAGATACAGAAATTCATTCTGCATTATGACCGTCCGAATCAAGCATCCGCGATCTTCATACCATTTACCACTCCTGTTTAAGCTGTCATTCTCTCTCTCTCTCTATATATATATATATATATATATATATGCTACTTTAGATTATAGGAAAGAAAATACCAGTTTGAGCCAATACATTTGTGCGAGTGAAGGATATATATATATATAGTAGATAAAGGAGGAAATGAGTTAATGAAAATCCAATCAACAAATTTATAATTTTTAAATATTTAAATCTAGTGAAAGGTTTTACTAAAAAATAGCACAGAATCGTTTTTCGTAAGTGACTTTAAAGTTAGTCAGAGCGTGGATATTTTTAATAGATACGATTAAGATTCGTGCAATGGAATATAGCAGTAATTGTTAGCTTAGAATAAAAGGACGTATTTTATGTGTTTAACAATCTTAGTATAAGAGTGTAACCATGTAGTAAGAGAATAAATTAATAACAGTTGTGTAATTCTATATGCTAAATGAAACAAACAACTGTTATATAACAAATGGCATGGATTTTCGGTTCGTTCCTGTTAACCCCGTGCGCTTTGCCAAGCTGTCAGGTTGTGATTAGTAAACAGGGGGATGACAGCACGTCATGGCAGTCGGGTCCAACAGGTGTGTAACCGGAAGGAGACCACGTGATGAGAACCAAGCGGTAAGATTTAAACAGAAGCAGAGAATCGAGAGTCGAGCGAGGGACACGCAGCCGAGCCGAGGATTATGCCTCTCTGATGATACGGCTTGCACGGAGTTGCAAGCGTTGGAACCCCCTGGCTCCCGGAAAAAGATATGAGAAGAAATCCTCTCTCTGAGTATATGTCTCTCCATCTATCTCTCAACTAACAACAAACTGTGGACCATTTTCAAGAATAAAATGAGAGATATATTTTTATAAAGAAGTGTTTCGTTCGTTCATTGAAGTTCGTATTATCATAATGGCTATACAACACGACAAGTGAGATATTTTTGCGGTAGTATTTATTTTAAAACTGATGTATAAGTTAGATAAGCTGTGTTGAAATTGTTATATATTCATATGCAGATTCACATCTACATATACACACAGCATCATAACGACACGATAGATAAACAGACGAACGAAGATTCTTTATGAATATATGTACCTCTCACTTTATTGTAAGGGTTCGAAAAGGTTATTCAAGGTTTGCGTGTGAGAGGGAGTTGGAGACCGAACAGAAACGGCAATATTTTGACCCCTACTGTTATGGCCGTCAGCGTTGGTGTCTTTCTTGTTCTCCTGATGCTCAACTGGAGGCCAAGAGGCCCACTCTGCTGGGTGATGGCTTTCTTTACTGCATCTTATCAGCATCTTCTCTGGACCCCAACTCATCAGGGCCCCAAGACCACTTCGGCCTGATGTGGCTTTCCCTACCACAACTCGTCTATAACTCCAACTCCAACTCTAACTGCAACTCTCTTGACTTCTGTCTTGACTGAGTTATATAATGGTTCAACGCCCACTCAGTCGATCTTTGGAATCACGTGTTGGATCGTCGTCAAGCGGAAATAACTGTCATGCAGTTCACAGGTCACTCTCTTCCGGTGCGTCAGTCTATGAGAGTATCATGGGATTTTTTACCTCGTCCCATTTCATCAGCCAATTTCCGCCCACACGATTTCCTCTGATAACTGCCATTAGAATGTGTCACTTCCTTCCGGTGCATCACCTTGGAATGGCATTTTTGGCCGGGTCGAAGGCCAAAATGCAACAATATGAAAAGCATTCTTGAAAGAAAAGAATGTAGTTTTTAACTTCAAAGAAATGAACCAAAAGGTATTTGAGAAAGTATTAATTCATTGCTAACTGTTTACTTGAGTGAGTATTGAAAAATCCATCCTCACTGAAGAAATATTCATTTCTTCGGTTATCTATTCAGTTAAGTTTGAAATTAGATTTTTAAAAAGTTGATGATTTATCTGTGATAATTGGCTATAAAATTCCATTTTTCATATTGTTGGAAAGAAAAGGTTTCTAAAATAATTCTCGGTTTTGATCCTTCAAACGTTTCGGTCAAGTCAGATATTGCCGTCTACAAAATATCTCAAAATTTTAAAACTAATGCGAAAGCTCTGATTGGTCGATGAAAGCAAAAATACTGATTCAAAAATTACAGTTTTTTTAATTACACTATTTTACTATGGAAATCAGCTGACTTCTCATACATACATATACATATATGTATTTATGTATATATATGTGGGGGCATATATTTCTTTATATATATATATATATATATATATATATATATATATATATATAAGTGTAGTGGAGACAGTCAC